>CM058236.1:37881621-38083858 GCA_030180135.1 Orychophragmus violaceus
CAATCCTAGTCTGAATTCCGAGCCTAGGATCTACAGGTTCATGTAATTGAATCTATCAGATCTGGAGATTACCTGGTGATTAGCAGCGGAAGTTATTTGCAGATAATCGAGATCTAGAGCGCCTCAAATGCTGCGCCTCTACGGTATCCACACGCACACAAGCTGAACAGAAGGGATGCTAGTGCCTATAGAGATCAGATCTCTCAAGAGGTTTCTCTCTAGTTTCTGGTGGCTGTGAATTAGGTTAGAAACGAGTTTAGGTCGACCATATATCTTATATATGTCGACTTAAACCGCCCCGGGATTAACTAATGATTAAACCAATTTAATCCGTCAATCCGCGAGTCATGTCGACCGACACACTCTATGTGTCGATCGACACGGCCAATCTATGTCGACCGATACTATTAGTGCATCGATCGACATCGCCCAGAAAAGTCGATATTGAATGCATATCAAATATGCATTCATCCGATCATTACATTAATGATCATCCTCTTATGCAATGTCCAGTTTGCTCAGGTGTGTGACCCTGTAGGATCATATAACACTAGCAATGAGTTCTCAACTCATTGATCATAAGTGGCTTCTAGCAAAGCATTATGACTACCCAGTGTCATATGATTGTCTCATCTCGACAACACGACTCTCTCTCAGAGTAAGTACAAATAGATTTCAGGACATTCCCAACAATGTTATGTCTTCTAGTTCTACTTCGTGGGTATTGGATACCGGCTGCGGTGCTCATATTTGTACAAATGTGCAGGCACTAAGAAACAGTAGGACGCTGAAGAAAGGACAAGTGGAGCTACGGGTCGGGAATGGAGCTAAGGTTGCTGCACTGGCCGTAGGCACCTACGAGTTGTCCTTACCATCGGGCAAGGTTTTAATTTTAAATAATTGCTACTTTGTACCTGCGATAAGCAGAAACATAATTTCAATTTCCGTTTTGGATTTGGAAGGTTTTGATTTTGCTGTTAAGAATAAAGTTTGTTCTTTTAATCGTGATGGTACTTATTATGGTAGCGCCCCATTAGATAATGGGTTATATGTTTTAAACCAAGAAATGCCTGTCTTTAACATAAATACAAAGCGGTTTAAGTCCAACGACGAAAACCCGACTTTCTTATGGCATTGTCGTTTGGGCCATATCAATGAGAAACGCATCCAGAGACTCCATCGAAATGGGCTTCTGGGCTCATTTGATTTTGAATCATGTGAGAAATGCGAATCTTGCTTGATGGGCAAAATGGCTAGGGCCCCTTTCAACAAACCGAATGAAAGGGCCAGTGACTTATTGGGCCTTATTCATACTGATGTATGTGGGCCGATGAGTATTGTTGCCAGAGGAAATTACAAGTACTTCATTACCTTCACTGATGACTTCAGTAGGTATGGCTATGTCTATTTGATGAGACACAAGTCAGAATCCTTTGATAGATTCAAGGAATTCAAGAATGAAGTACAGAACCAACTTGGCAAAAGTATCAAAGTTCTGCGATCGGATCGCGGAGGAGAATACTTGAGTCAAGAGTTCAGCGACTATCTGAGCGAGTGTGGAATTGTTTCACAACTCACTCCTCCTGGAAAACCTCAATGGAATGGAGTGTCAGAGAGGAGGAATCGAACCTTATTGGATATGGTTCGGTCTATGATGAGTCATTCAAATCTTCCATTATCCTTTTGGGGATACGCTCTAGAAACGTCTGCGTTTACCCTAAATCGAGTGCCATCTAAATCAGTGGAAAAGACACCACATGAATTGTGGACTGGGAATGTTCCAAACCTGTCTTTCCTGAAGATTTGGGGTTGTGAGGCTTATGTCAAACGTTTAATCTCTGACAAGCTTGCACCCAAATCAGATAAATGCTACTTCCTTGGTTATCCTAGGGAAACCAAGGCATACTACTTTTACAACCAATCTGAGAACAAAGTATTTGTTGCTCGGTACTGTTCTTTTCTTGAGAGGGAGTTTCTCTCTAAGAAAAACAGTGGGAGTAGAGTACATCTCGAAGAAATTCAAGATGCACAGGAGACTGTTCAACCTGTTGAGGAAGAGCAGCAGTTGGATCCACAATGTTCTGTGGAACCAGCGCCTGTGGAGCCTGAAGTTCGCAGATCTGGAAGGATCCGTCACAAACCCGAGAGATACTATGGATTTCTCGTAACCGATTCCAATGATCTGATGATCATTGAAAGTGACGAACCAGCGACCTTCGCGGAAGCAATGATAGACCCGGACTCCGAAAAGTGGCTTGGAGCCTCTAAGTCCGAAATGGGATCCATGTCAGAAAACCAAGTATGGTCCTTGGTCGATTTACCTAATGGTGCAAAAGCCATTGAGTGTAAATGGATCTTCAAGAAGAAGATTGACGTGGATGGCAATGTACAGATTTACAAAGCGAGGTTGGTTGCTAAAGGTTTCAAGCAAATTCATGGTATTGACAATGATGAAACCTATTCCCCAGTCGCTATGCTTAAATCCATTCGGATTCTTCTAGCGATTGCCGCTCATTATGATTATGAGATTTGGCAAATGGATGTCAAAACCGCATTCCTGAATGGTATTCTGGAAGAGGATGTGTATATGACACAGCCTGAAGGTTTTGTCGATCCTAAGAACGCTGGGAAGGTATGCAAGCTTCATAAATCCATTTATGGATTGAAGCAAGCATCTCGGAGTTGGAATCTTCGTTTTGATGAATCAGTTAAACAATTTGGTTTCATCAAGAACGAAGAGGAACCATGTGTTTACAAGAAGACTAGTGGAAGCAAAATTGTGTTTCTTGTACTGTATGTCGATGACATACTCCTCCTCGGTAATGACGTTCCGTTGCTTCAGTCTGTTAAGACTTGGCTCGGAAGTTGTTTTTCCATGAAAGACATGGGAGAAGCCGCGTATATTCTTGGAATCAGAATCTACAGAGATAGAGTGAACATGCTGATTGGATTGTGCCAGGACACTTATATCGATAAGGTACTGCACAGATTCAGGATGCATGATTCTAAGAAGGGCTTCATACCGATGTCTCATGGCACTAATCTCAGCAAGAAGCAGTGTCCGGCGACACCTGCTGAGCGAGAACGCATGAATAGGATTCCTTATGCTTCTGCAATAGGATCTATTATGTACGCCATGCTCTGCACTCGTCCAGATGTAGCTTACGCGTTAAGCATGACGAGTAGATACCAATCTGATCCAGGTGAAGATCACTGGACAGCTGTCAAGAATATTCTCAAGTATTTGAGACATACTAAGGATAAATTCCTGGTGTATGGAGGAAGTGAAGAACTTGTGGTGAATGGATTCACCGATGCGAGTTTCAGACGGACAGAGACGATTTCCGATCACAATCTGGATATGTCTTCTGTCTAAATGGCGGTGCAGTGAGCTGGAAGAGCTCTAAGCAGAATACCGTAGCTGATTCCACAACGGAAGCTGAATATGTTGCTGCTTCAGAAGCGGCAAAGGAAGCTGTTTGGATTAAGAAGTTCATGACTGAGCTTGGTGTGGTTCCTGATGGATTGTTTAGGTTTATCCTGGTTTAATTCTGTCAGATTAAACCCTACTAAACATATTGGATCTAGGTTCTCATGCAGAATCATAAAGGGATCTCAGTAAATACCTTGTTTATGCAGCGGATTAGAGAGGTATTGTCAGAGATCAGCAGAACCGCCAAGGGACAGCTCCTCCAGAGGTTCACACACGCACACTTCAGGAAGAATGGCTGCTAGACCAGAGAGGGAGGAGGCGCAGAGAGAGTTGAGAGAGAGAGCAGCTAGGTTAAGTTTTATTTATAAAACTTTTGTCTAGTTCTCTTGGGCTTTTGGGCCCAAGTCCCAGTCTGATTAAATCCCTTAGATTTAATCAGGCCCTTTAATCTCTCTAAGTATAGTAAATGCCTGGCACTTTTACTGTACTTCTGCTGAACCATTCCCTTATAGTTTCCTGTTAGCTTAGGCGTGTGACCCATATGGGATCATATAATAAAGGCAATAAATCCAAGACTTATAGATCATTAGCGGACTCTAGCAAGCCATCATGACCCCCAGTATTATATGACTTATGTCTGATCATTGACATACTCTTACTTTCTAGAGACAGTACAGAGATTACTGGACATAATTCCAACAATCTCCCACTTGTACTGGAATCTCTGTATTCACAATCCTTTTGTCTCAATATCTCGATTAGTCATAAGGCAAGATGAGTGTCATCCTTATAAAGCCTAATCATGTTCATCGGACTCTGATTTGACACTGACAATCCAAACGACTCGGGACAGTCCGTTTGAGCATGGCCATGCATTTTCCAGTATTCAAATCTCCGATTGGCCTAGAGATATTCACTCCATTTATATTGGAGGGACAAATCCCGTCTTGTTCCATCACTGTAAACTACTCACTTCATAATACACCCAAACAAGGTCCTTATAACTGTCGCTTAACGACAGCGTTAGACAATGATCAAAGCGCATCAGTTCATGTGCAGTCACATGCATGCGAACTCAGGTCTAAGGACTATACTCTATAGTCGTAGTGAGAATCTCTTATGACACATATATAAATATCCTGAAGAGTTCTTATAAGCGGGCCATGTCCGGTCGTATGTACCCCAACATACACCTATGTGTTGACTTTGATGCCGCGCATCTATGACACCATGAAACTTGGTCATAAGTCACATACCAATCTAGTCTCACGCGGTTGTTGGTGTTCCAATTTCAACAACCTTCGACTAGGGACAGGATGATATAAGCCATCTATCAAATATAGGGTCTCATGATCAAGCCAAATGACTTCGATGACTCAAGATCAAGTCACTTACTTCGATGACCTATAAAATGGTTTATATCATTTTGGAACGATTATTTCATCACAGTTAAAATAATCTTGAAATAATAATTTCATTAAACATAAAAAAATGTTTTACAAGAACATATCAATAACTGAACAAAGCCCTCAAACTCCCACTCAAATTTAGATTACATTTCAATGTCTCTAATGCCCACAGCTTCAGTCAGGTACTCGAGCTTAGGCCTTGGGAGTGGCTTTGTCAATGGATCAGCGACATTATCATCTGTCGGAACTCGGCTGATCTTGACTTCCTTTCTATTAATGATATCACGTATCAAGTGAAATCTTCTTAGTATATGCTTGGATTTCTGGTGTGATCTTGGTTCCTTTGCCTGAGCTATAGCACCATTGTTATCACAAAACAGTGCCAGAGGCTCAGCTGCATTCGGTATCACACCTAGTTCAATAATGAACTTTCGTATCCAAACAGCTTCCTTCGCTGCTTCTGAGGCGGCGACATATTCAGCTTCTGTAGTGGAATCAGCAACGGTGTCTTGCTTGGAGCTTCTCCAACTAACTGCACCGCCATTCAGACAAAAGATATAACCGGACTGTGACCGGAAATCATCTTGGTCTGTCTGGAAACTTGCGTCCGTGAATCCAATGACTTCAAGCACATTACTTCCGCCGTACACCAAGAACTTATCCTTAGTATGTCTCAGATACTTCAGGATATTCTTGACGGCAATCCAGTGGCTTTCACCTGGATTTGACTGGTATCTACTCATCATGCTCAATGCATAAGCAACATCAGGACGAGTACAGATCATGGCATACATGATAGATCCTATTGCAGATGCATAAGGAATATTCTTCATGCGCTCAAGCTCAGCATCCGTCGTAGGTCTCTGCTTCTTGCTTAGCGTTGTGCCATGTACCATTGGCGTGAAGCCCTTCTTGGAACCTGCCATGCTGAATCTATGCAGGACTTTGTCAATGTATGAATCTTGACACAAGCCTATCAGCCTTTTAGATCTATCCCGGTAGATCCGGATTCCAAGAACGTATGCGGCTTCACCCATGTCTTTCATGGAAAAACAACTTCCAAGCCAGTCCTTTACCGACCGCAGCATTGGTACGTCGTTTCCGAGAAGCAGTATGTCATCGACATACAGAATAAGAAATACTATCTTGCTCCCACTAGTCTTCTTATACACGCATTGTTCTTCTTCGTTTCTGATGAAGTCAAATTGCTTGATCGCTTCATCAAAACGAAGATTCCAGCTCCTCGATGCTTGCTTCAATCCATAAATGGATTTATGAAGCTTGCATACTTTCCCAGCATTCTTTGGATCTATGTAACCGTCAGGTTGTGTCATATACACATCCTCTTCCAGAATTCCATTCAGGAAGGCGGTTTTCACGTCCATCTGCCAAATTTCATAATCATGAAAAGCTGCAGTTGCTAGTAGAATCCGAATAGATTTCATCATAGCCACTGGGGAATAGGTTTCATCATAATCCACACCGTGAACTTGCCTGAAACCTTTTGCCACCAACCTGGCTTTATAAATCTGGACATTTCCATCCACGTCGATCTTCTTCTTGAAGATCCATTTACACTCGATGGCTTTTACACCAGCGGGTAAGTCAACCAATGAAAACACTTGGTTGACCGACATGGAGTCCATTTCGGAATCAGTGGCCTTGCGCCACATAGAGGAATCTGGGCCCATCATGGCTTGATTGAAGTTCGATGGTTCATCACCATCAATGATCAGAAGATCATGACAGTCAGTCACGAGGAATCCCTGATATCTCTCGGGTTCGTGACGGATCCTCCCGGATCTTCGAACTTCAGGTACTACAGGTTCAGGCTCTACAATTTCTTGTAGGTCCTCCTGCTGCTCTTCCTCATTAGGTTGAGCAGTGTCCTGTTCATCTTGAATTTCTTCAAGCAGTACCTTACTCCCACTGTTTTTCTTAGAGAGAAACTCCCTCTCAAGAAAATTACAATCCCGGGCAACAAAAATCTTGTTCTCAGATCGTAGGTAGAAGTAATAAGCCTTGGTCTCCTTCGGATAACCAATGAAGTAGCATTTATCAGACTTTGGTGTAAGCTTGTCAGACATCAATCTCTTGACATTGGCTTCACAACCCCAAATTCTAAGATAAGACAGCACTGGAGTTTCTCCAGTCCACAATTCATATGGTGTCTTAGCTACTGCTTTTGATGGCGCTCTATTTAGGGTGAACACTGCTGTTAGCAGAGCATATCCCCAAAGGGATATTGGAAGGTATGTGTGACTCATCATAGACCGAACCATATCCAATAAGGTCCGATTCCTCCTCTCAGACACACTATTCCATTGAGGTGTTCCAGGAGGAGTGAGTTGGGAAACTATCCCACATTCTCTCAGATGATCACTGAACTCTTGGCTCAAGTATTCTCCTCCTCGGTCAAACCGAAGAGCTTTAATGCTTTTGCCAAGTTGGTTCTGTACTTCATTTTGGAATTCTCTGAATCTCTCAAACGATTCAGACTTATGTTTCATTAAATAAACATATCCATACCTGCTGAAATCATCAGTGAAGGTAATGAAGTACTGATAGTTTCCTCTTGCATTTGTGGACATTGGGCCACACACATCAGTGTGTATCAGGCCCAATAAGTCACTGGCCCTCTCGTTGGGTTTATTAAAGGGGGCCCGCGTCATTTTGCCCATCAGGCAGGATTCGCATTTCTCACATGACTCAAAGTCAAATGAGCCAAGAAGTCCATTCGAATGGAGCCTCTTAATGCGTTTCTCACTGATGTGCCCTAAACGACAATGCCATAGAAACGTTTGGTTCTCCTCATTAGGTTTGAACCGTTTGGTATTAATGTTATAAATTGGCGCGGATTGATCAAGTATGTAAAGCCCATTCGTAAGAGGGGCACAACCATAGAACAAATTATTGCGATTGAAGGAACATAATTTATTCTTAACTGAAAAATCATAACCTTCCAAATCCAACAGAGAAACTGAAATAATATTTCTGCTTATCGCAGGTACAAAATAGCAGTTATTAAGTTCTAAAACCAATCCTGAAGGTAAAGACAACAAGTATGTGCCTACAGCTAGTGCAGGAACTTTCGCTCCATTCCCAACTCGTAGCTCCACTTGTCCTTGCTTCAGCCTCCTACTGTTGCTGAGTGCCTGCATATTAGTACAAATATGAGCCCCACAACCAGTATCCATAACCCATGAGGTATTATCAGAAGTAGTTGTATTAACTTCTATAACAAAAATACCTGATGAAGAAGTCTCCAGAGTCTTCTTCTTCAATTCCTTTAGACCTTCCAGGAATTTCTTACATTCTCTCCTCCAATGCCCCAGTTCTTTGCAGAACCTGCAGATGTCAGTAGACCCGGCCTTGGACTTGGGCTTGGGCTTGGACGTGTCCTTGTCCGAGACTTGAACAGCCTTACCCTTTCCCTTGTCCTTGGCAGAGGATTTCTTAAAGCCCTTGCCCTTTTGCACCATAAGCACGTTGGGGTCCTTGGCTTTCCTCAAGTTGGGCTCTGCAGTCTTGAGCATTCCGTGAAGCTCAGGCAATGTCTTACTCAAGCCATGCATATTGAAGTTCAGGATGAACTGATCATAGCTTGCAGGTAAAGACTGCAGAATGATGTCGCAGGCAAGTTCCTGGCTGATGGGGCAGTCGAGTTTTTGAAGATGATCGAGATAACCCATCATCTTCAGGACATGAGGACTCACTGCCGCACTTGCAGCCATCTTGCAGTCTAAGAGGTTCTTAACTGTCTGGAACCTCTCAGTTCTTGCCTGCTCCTGAAAAAGCGATTTCAGGCTTGCCATTATCTCGATGGGCGACAACACACTCTCGAACTGCATTTGCAGTTCAGGAGTCATGGTTGCCAACATCAGGCAATAGACATCATTTTCATCTGACGAATGCTTTTCCCAAGCATTCTGCAGATTCCTGGCGGCATTGTTTGGAGGCCTCTCGGGGAGGGGATCACGAAGGACATATTCCTTCTTCTCCTGCTTGAGGACCAGCCTCAAGTTCCTCGACCACGTCAGGAAGTTCGTTCCAGTCAGCTTCTCTTTGTCGAGAACTGACCGGATTGAGAATGTGTTTTGTGTGCTTGTTGTAGTCATTGCTGAAATTTAAGATAAAAGGATTTTAGTTAATATGTTCAATATGAGTAATCTCGCATTATATTCAATAACATTAGTTACCCTCAATAGAATATAATGATTCCAAGATCCACATATAACTAAGATCAAAATGGGCCACTGGCCGTCACCCAACCTTAGCTTATATCGGTAAGCCCTATTTCGGCTAATTATACCCGTGATATAACTCTTGGTTGTGAATCTGGGCCCGAGGCCCAATCCACTCTGATGTCTCAAGGTCCGGGACTCCCGATGGCCCAGTCAAGAAAACCAGACTACACAGTCATGTAATCACTAATGTCTGGGACTCCCAATGACATTAATGAATCACAAACTGTCTTACCCACGCAAAAGTAGACACCCTCACACTGTAAGGCCATGTGTACAATTGAATGGGCTTCAACAGCTGACATAGACTGGACAAGACATCCAACGCTTGATATTATTTGAGGTTTGTAGGTTTTCTTAAAATTTTTTCCCAAAATAGAAGATTACTATTTTGGGAAACTTTCCATTTTGGGAAACCTACTGGTTTTGGAAACTTTCATAATTGGAAACTTCCTAAATATCCAAAACATGCAAATCTAGAAACTTCTATTCTAAGAAACTTTCTAATTTAATATTTTGGAAACTAATTAATTTAAAAATCGATTTTTAATTTTTTAAATAAATTTTTAAATTAGATCTGAAGAAAAGACTCAAATAACTGGCCCAATTGTTTTAACTTCTTGGCCCAAGGCCCAAGAATTGGTCTATGTCCAAGACAAAACCCAATTGCCCAATTAAATGACATAACCAGTCTGGTTCATTAAAATTAGTCTAACCAAGATTAATTACTACGATAACCACAATTGTTAACCGGTTATTTACTAAACCAGATTTTCTCAATTTATTTGGTCCAACCAAATCAAATTAGAAAACCATTGGTTTAGGCACTAAATCCAATTTTAAACGACATTGGATTTCTTATCACGGTTTAACCAGATTTATAAATATTTATTAAGTCTGTAAACCGTGACGATTAAATTTTAATAATTTTTAAACCGAACCACAAACCAAACCGGACCGGCACATGCTGCGACCATCGATCCGGACAGCGCAAGCTTCACGCGATCGAGGCAGCAAAGCGGGACGTGCGATCGGGCAAGCGCGGGTCGAGAGAGGCGGGACACGATCGCATGATGCTGTCGATCCATGCTATCGATCCTTGTGATCGATCCATGCGATCCGCACTGCGGATCGGTCCATCTCTCGCGCCTTATCGCCGATCGGAACGACGACGCGACATGATCCGGTCAAGCGATCGGTCCGTGCGTCATGTACCGATCCGGACGTGTGATCCTTTGCCGATCCACACTCCGACGCATACCAATCCTATTGGATCGGTTCATGCGATTTTAGATTAGGGTTTTATAGGTTTATATTTTTGTTTCTTAAGTGTTTTCTTATCAATTGTTTCAAGCAATGATTGATTCATACACTTCTAAACAACCTAAACATGATTCTAACAAGAAACCCTAATAGAACCAATGGCTCTGATACCACTGATGAATTGTTTAGGTTTATCCTGGTTTAATTCTGTCAGATTAAACCCTACTAAACATATTGGATCTAGGTTCTCATGCAGAATCATAAAGGGATCTCAGTAAATACCTTGTTTATGCAGCGGATTAGAGAGGTATTGTCAGAGATCAGCAGAACCGCCAAGGGACAGCTCCTCCAGAGGTTCACACACGCACACTTCAGGAAGAATGGCTGCTAGACCAGAGAGGGAGGAGGCGCAGAGAGAGTTGAGAGAGAGAGCAGCTAGGTTAAGTTTTATTTATAAAACTTTTGTCTAGTTCTCTTGGGCTTTTGGGCCCAAGTCCCAGTCTGATTAAATCCCTTAGATTTAATCAGGCCCTTTAATCTCTCTAAGTATAGTAAATGCCTGGCACTTTTACTGTACTTCTGCTGAACCATTCCCTTATAGTTTCCTGTTAGCTTAGGCGTGTGACCCATATGGGATCATATAATAAAGGCAATAAATCCAAGACTTATAGATCATGAGCGGACTCTAGCAAGCCATCATGACCCCCAGTATTATATGACTTATGTCTGATCATTGACATACTCTTACTTTCTAGAGACAGTACAGAGATTACTGGACATAATTCCAACAGTTCCTAGTATCTTGGAGCCAGTGGCTTTATTTTGTGACAACAATGGAGCCATTGCTCAGGCGAAAGAACCCAGGTCACACCAGAAGTCCAAACATGTGGAGAGGAGATATCACCTGAATCGTGATATCGTCAATAGAGGTGATGTGAAGATCAGCCGAGTTCCGACAGACGAGAATGTCGCTGATCCTCTGACTAAGTCACTCCCAAGGCCTAAGCATGAGAGTCATACGACTGCTGTAGGCATTAGAGATCTTAAGATGTAATCTTGATTCTAGTGGGAGTTTTTAGTTTTGTTTTAGTTATAATAAAACGCTCTTGTAAACATTCTTTTGGAAATGTTTAATGAAATTTGATTTCAGCATTATTTATTGTGATCTAAATAATGGTCCCAAAATAAGTTTATGACATATTATAGGTCATCAAGTTGAGGACTTGATCATGAAACCCTATAAGTTAATAAATTATTTGGTCCCTAGTCGAGGTTGTAGAATTGGGACACTGACAACCGTTAGAGACTAGATTGTGAGGTGACTGTTGGCTAAGTTTCATGGAGCTAATGATATGATTATCGCAGTCAGTCACATAGATATATGTTAGTGAACATATGATCGGACATGACCCGCTAATGAGAAGTCTACAAGATAGTTATATCTGTGTCATAAGAGGTTCTCATTACGACTATAGAGTATAGTCCTTAGACCTGAGTTCATCATGCTTTCTTGCATATGAATTGGTACACTTTGACTTTGTCAAACGTCGACCCGTAACTGGCGACTATAACGGCACTGTTCAAGTATATCATGAAGTGTGCGTTAAAACAGGGATGGAACAAGATGGGATTTGTCCCTCCTGTGTAACGGGAGATAAATATCTCAGGGCCTATCGAAGATTTAATACTGAGAAAATGTGTGGCCGCACTCAAACGAACTGTAGTTCAGTTGTTTGTAATGTTCAGTATGAGATCAGGAGTTCGATAAAAACGATGTTGGCTTAATAAGGATGACACCAATCTTGCCTTATGCCAAATCGAGATATAGAGACAAAAGGATTATAGGAATTGATGATTCCAGTACAAGTGGGAGATTGTTGGGATAGTGTCCTGAAATCACACTTGTACTCACTCCTGATGATAGTTGTGTGTCGAGATCAGACATTCGTATAGTACTGGGCGGTTGCAATGTTTTGCTAGAAGCCTCTTGCAATCTGTAAGTTATGGACTTACTATTAGTACTATATGATCCTATAGGGTCACACACCTAAGCAAACTGGAAGCTACGACATGGGAATGATCATTATGGTAAGGATCATATTAATGTGTATTGGATACACATTATAATCGATAAAATGGTGTTGTGTCGATCGACACAGCTTATGTCGGTCGACATAGTTCGGATTTTTCGAAAGGCTTTTCGAATTAAGACTTGATTAAGTCTGGCCCGGTTAATTGTGTTTTAGGTCGAATATAACTAGTAAGTTTCGACCTAAACACTTGGCCGTCCACTTTTCTTGACAGAAACAGTAGAAACACCAGAGAGAATCGATTCCCGTTGATCCGGCACTAGCATCCCGTTTCCAGCGAGCGTGCGTGTGTATCTGGTAGAGGCAAGGCGTTTGCGTTGCTCCACTGATCTCGTTCACCATCTCAATTCCGCTGCCAGAAAGGTAAGAACGAGGTTGGTTTTCATTCAATATATCAAACCCTAGATCCAGTGGGATCCAACAAGATCTAATCTCTAGAGAGGTTTCTTTTCTAGTTCTGGTGACTGTGAATTAGGTTAAGTTCGAGTTTAGGTCGACCATATATCTTATATATGTCGGCTTAAACCACAACGGAATTAACCAACGATTAAACCGTATTAATCTGGTTAATCCGCGAGTTGTGTCGACCGACACACTCTCTGTGTCGATCGACACGGCCCCAGAATTTCAATACCGAATGCATATCAAACATGCATTCACTAGATCATTACATTAATGATCAACCTCGTCTTTGACGTCCAGTTTGCTTAGGTGTGTGACCCTGTAGGATCATATAACACTAGCAATGAGTTCTAAACTCATTGATCATAAGTGGCTTCTAGCAAAGCATTATGACTACCTAGTATTATATGATTGTCTCATCTCGACAATACGACTTTCACTTAGAGTAAGTACAATAGATTTCAGGACATTCCCAACAAACTACCCACGACTCCTAGACGTAAACACGAAGTCCTACGACCTAGGACACTGTTCTCAGTCCATCGATACACAGCGACTCGGGCTACCCCACGATAGCCTAAGTTTCCATGCAGTCCGGCCCTAGGACATGATCCCGTATTCTCTGGACCACACACCTACCAGCGTCAGTCAGTGGGTTCACACCATAACCAGATTCACCACATGAACCAATCAGGCAACTACCCGAGGATCCAGTTGGGTCGGAAGTGTAACATCCTCGGTTCGATCCATAACCAGGTGAACCAAAGATGCCACAATTTGTCAAATACCGCCAACGGTCCAGCCGTGCCCATAGTCTTGGCCGATCCATTGACGATATCTGACCCTCTCGCCAAGAGCCTAAGGCTTGCCAACCCGTACTCCAGGCAAGAGTTGTGTTAGCTTGGACTAGCTAATATCAGGGAGGGATACAAGATTTTTACACACACAAAAGCCTTTTATTACATATATGTAAAATCTTACAAAGTCCTTACATCTTAGAATATTACAAGCGGAATTCCTTACGATTCAATCCGTACATACCCAAAATCATACATGAGATTTTACAAAAGAGAAAAGCGATTACAAAAGCATACCACAAACTACTTCTGGAACTTCACGTCCGTCACGTCCTACTTCACTCTTACTAGGGTTACCTGTAAGAAAAAATTTGTTTAATGAGCAACCATATGGGTTACCCAGTGAGTCTAGGCCCTCTATACAATAGTTTATTTTCCCACCCAAAATTCCCAAAAATGCATGAATGCAACACTCATAAATCAATCAAAACATAGTATCCAGGAAAATAAAAGATGATATCATGATAACCACACACACACACACACACACACACACACACACACACACACGGGCCTCGCACGCCCTGTGCATTTGATCTTCCTTTCTCGTGAACACCTACGTCATAGCCACAAAGGCACATGAGCATAGAACATCAACAACAACCGAGACATATGTTTTTTTTCTTCTCGGCGGGTACCATCGCACGGTTACCCTTACGATCTCGTCGGATATAACTCGGCCCCAGGCTGCAATCCCGTCTATCCGAGTCTTTCCACCTAGATGGTCCTTCTATTGTGTGAGGAGTCGAAAGGAAGCATCGAACCACCACGTTTTTGGATCTCCCACACCTCCATATCACATATCTGAAGGATTATAAGTGTTTTTCCATGGTTCAATTCCCAATTGCAACCTAACACAAATCCTTAAACAGATCTAGGTTCTTGCAAAACGAATCATAAAACAAACCAAACCTGGATCATTACCTTTCAGATTGCAGCGGATAATTGATGGTAATGATGAGATCAGTTAGAACAGATGAATACCTGTTCCTCCTCGGTATCCACACGCTTACAAGCACGGATGGCTGCTAGACCGGATGGAATTCAACCAGAGAGAGAGAGAGAAGCCTGCGGCCACCAGCTCTAAAAATCGCAGGAGTAAAAGGAATTGCCAGGGTTTCTCAACCCTTGTTGCCTTCTTATTTCACTAATGGGCCCAAGTTTAATTAATTAATTAAACTAATGGTCCATTAGACTTTTGGGCCCAAGACACAAATCAGACAAAAGCACATTTGTTGTCTGCCCATCTCTCTGTACAAATACAGTAAATGCCACTGCATCTAACCGTATTAATTCCATCTTAACTTTCCCGTTAGCTATGGTGTGTGACCCTTTGGGATCATACAATACTGGTAATAAGTCCTAAACTTATAGATCAAGAGCGGACTCTAGCAAGCCATCATGATCACCCAGTATTTATGACTTATGTCTGATCTCGACACTTATCATACTTTCTAGAGATAGTACGGTAGATTTCAGGACATTCCCAACAATCTCCCACTTGTACTGGAATTCTACAAAGGACATTCCCAACAATCTTCCGATTGTACTGGAATCCTACATTCCCTAGTCCTTTTGTCTTAATATCTCGATCTGGCATAAGGCAAGATGCGTGTCATCCTTATATAGCCAGACCATGTTTATCGGACCAGATTTGATACTGACAATTCAAACGACTTGGGCAAGTCCGTTTGGGAATGGCCATTCTCTTACCAGCTATCAAATCTCCGATTGGCCTAGAGATATTACCTCCGTTAAACGGCAGGGACAAATCCCATCTTGTTCCATCACTATGAACTACACAATTCATAATACACCCAACCAAGGTCCGTATAGCTCCCAGTTACGAAACAGCGTTAGACAATGATCAAAGCGCATTACTCCATGTGCAGCCACATGCATGCGAACTCAGGTCTAAGGACTATACTCTATAGTCGTATATGAGAACCTCTTATGACACAGATATTAATATCTTGTAGAGTTCTCATCAGCGGGCCATGTCCGGTCATATGTTCCCCTACATATACCTATGTGTCGACTTTGATGCCGCGCATCTATGACCCCTCGAAACTTGGTCATAAGTCTCAACACAATCTAGTCTCAACAGGTTGTTGGTGTTCCAATTTCAACAACCTTCGACTATGGACACTATGATTTATGTCATTTCGTTAAATATGGGGTTTCAGGATCAAGTCTACTCATGTACTTCGATGGCCCATATATAATGACATGAATCATTTTGGAACGATTATTTATATCACAGTTAAAATAATCCAGAAATCATTAGATTTCATAAACATAAAATATTATGTTTACATGAACCTTTCAAAACAACTAAGTAAAGCCTTTCACAAACTCCCACTGAAATTAAGACTACATCTTAATTTCACTCATCCTACAGCTACAGTCCGCGACTCGTGCTTAGGCATAAGGAGTGGCTTCGTTAATAGATTAGCAACGTTCTCATTCGATGAAACTTGCTTATCTACTTAACACCTCTGTCATTTATCTCACGAAATAGGTTATACCTATCCTCAAGGTGTTTGGACCTCTGATGTGCAGCTAGCCTCATCTATGCTGTGAATCACATCAAGTTCAGTGATGAACTCTTCTATCCAAACAACCTCTTTCGCCGCTTCTCAAGCTGCGAAATGTTCAGCTTAAGTCATGGAGTCAGCAACAATGCCTTGCACCGCCAGTTAGACACAAGATATAGCCGGACTGTGACCAGGAATTATCTTTGTCTATTGAAAACTTGCCTTTCAGACTCTATCGACTTGTAGCACCTCACTTTCTCCGTAAATCAAGAACTTATCCTAAGTATTCATCAAATACTTCAGAATATTCTTTACGGCAATCCAGTGATTCTTTGCTGGATTTGATTGGTCTTTACTTGTCTTGCTTAGCATTAAAGCAACATCAAAACAAGTATGTGTCATGGCATACATGATAGATCCAATTGCCGTCGCATATGGAATCCTATCCATGCATTCAAGCTCAGCAGATATAGCAGGACACTGTATCTTGCTTAATGAATTGCCATGTGGCATTGGCATAAAACCCTTCTTGGATTGCTGATTACGTGTAGGACTTTGTCAATTTGAGAATTCCGACATTGTCCTATCAGCTCTTTTGGATCTTTATCTTTAGATCCAAAATCCAAGAACTACGTGGCTTTACCCATGTCAGTCATAAAACCAACTCCCAAGCCAGTCCTTTACCGACTGCAGCATTGGAACGTTATTTTCGAGGATCAGTATGTCATCGACATACACTATGAGAAATGCAATATTGCTCCCACTTATCTTTTAGTAAACGCACAGTTCCACTTCGTTCCTGTTCAAGTCAAAACATTGACTACTTTAACAGAACGAAGATTCCAACTCCGATATGTTTGCTTCCATCCATGAATGGATCAATGAAGCTAACTTACACATAGTGTAATTTTCGGAGTCCGGGCTCACTTTCGCTTCTTTGAATTTCGCAGATTCGTCGCTTTCAATGATCATCAGATCATGCGAACTTTCAATGATCATCAGATTCAACTAATGATGAGGAATCACTCTCGGATTAGTAACTGATTCATTCATATCTGCGAACTTCAGGCTCTACAGGTATAAATTCTACAGAAATCTGTAAATCCATCCGTTGCTCTCCCTCGACAGGTTGAGCAGCCTCCTGTATTTCTCGAATTTCTTCGAGTTATACTTTTACTCCCACTGTTCTTCTTGGAAAGTAACTTCCCTTCTTAGAAAACAGAATGGACGTAAAAGTAACAAGCCTTGGTTTCCCTAGGACAACCAGCGAAGTAGCACAACTACAAATACTCAGTAAAGACGAATTTGGATCGATTCCAATCCACATTTACGTGGTGTCTTTCAACTGATATTGGTGGAACTATTTCAGCGTAAACTTAGATATTTTAGAGCGTTATTCTTAAAGAATATCATGGAAGATTCGTGTGACTCATCTTTAATCATTTCTTATAAGATCTGATTCATTCTCACAGAAACACCTCTAGGTTTTCAGGAGAATTGAGCTGTGAAACGACTTCACACTCATTCAGATGATCACACAATCAATGACTTAAGTATTCTCACTCGTGATCTAATCCAGAGTCTTAATACTTCTGTCATTCAGATTCTATACTTCATTCTGGAACTCTTTCGACCATGTCAAAGAATTCCGACTTGTGTCTCATCAAATGAACACAGTCACACTCACTGAAGTAATCAGTAGAGACAATGAAGTACAGGAAATTTTCTCTGGCATTACTGCTCATCGGACCACATACATGAGTATGTCCAATGTCCAATAAGCCTTTGGGCTTTTCTCTAGCTCGGCTAAGATGGGCCCTTTGTGTTTTGGTCCAGTAAGAAGAATTCAAGTCTCATAAGATATCCATTCAAATGAGCCCAAAAGTCCATAACTATGGGGTTTCTGAATCCGACTTACTCTATGTGACCAAAACATTTATGCCAAGAAAAATCAGGTTTAATTCATCAGATTTAAACCAATTCGGTATTTATGTTATATTTAGGCACTCTTTGGTTTAAGATATAAAACCCATTCCTTGAATAGGGTGCTACAATTAACATTTCATTAAGATCAAAAGAACAAAACTTGTCTTTATCAAAATGAAAAACATTCAAATTCTTCACAAGAAAATGAAAAACAATTCTGCTTAAAGCAGGTACATTGTAGCAATTACTTAATTCAAAACCAAGCCTCAAAGGCATTTACAAGTGAAAACCCTACGGCTGAGGCAGCATCCCAAGCTCCTTCCAGACTCACAGTTTCACTTGCCCTTTCTTCAACGTTCTACTGTTGTTCAGGCTCTGCATATTATAACAAATATCAGTGCCACAATCAGTATTCAATACCTACAAGGTATAACTTGAAGTAATAACATGAATACCTGAGGAAGTAGTCTCATACATCAACTTTAACTCCTCATAATCTTCCATGAATTTAATGCAATCTCTTTTCCAATGCCCAGTCTCTTTACAGTAGCAGCACTTACCAACGTAGGAGGTATCTGACTCGGGCTCAGAAGACACACGCTTGCCATGATTCAAAATCTGGACAACTTTGTCTTCACCCTTGTCAGCATTAGGTTTAGTAAACCTACCCTTCTCATTCATGAGATTGTACAGGGTACTCTTCACGTTTGGCTCAACTGTTTTGAGCATATCATGCAGTTCAGTCAACGTCTTCGTTAAGCCTTTCTTGATATAGTTCCTTACGAACTTATCATAGCTTGACGGCAGTGACTGCAGAATGATCTCAGTTGCCAATTCCTGGCTAACTGGATAATCCAGTTTCCTCAGGTTATCAATGTAACCCATCATTTTACTGACATGAGGACTTACTGGATGATCATCTGGTAGCTTGCAGCTAGTGAGAGATTTAACCAACTGGTATTTCTCCACTCTTACCTGCTCCTGAAATTTCAATTTCAGGCTGCTGATCATCTCTATTGGCGACTCCATGTTCTCATATTGCTTCCGCAAATCTGAGTCCATGGTAGCCAATATCAGACCACGCACATCTACCGCATCATTATAATGCTTATTCCAAGCATCATATACTGCATGAGAGGCATTGGACCCGATCCTCACGGGGAGAGCTTTCTCAAGGACATCGTCCTTTCTCTCCTGCCTGAGAACTAGTCTCAGGTTCCGCGACCAAGTCAATAAATTTGATCCGTTCAGTTTGTCCATCTCAAGGACATACCGGATCGAGAAAGTGTTTTGATTGTTTGTGCTTGTCATAGCTGAAATTTAGAGATAAATAGAGTTTTAGTTATTAAGTTCATAAAAGAGTAATCTTAACAACTTATAAGAAAACTCGCATTGTATTCAAAATTTCTTTGTTTAACCTCATAAGAATACAATGATTCCGAGACCCATGTTTAGCTAAATCCAAAGTGGGCCACTGGCCGTCACCCAGAATTAGCTTTTACTTGGTAAGCATACACACAGCTAGTTATAACCAATAACTCTCGGTTGTGAATTGGGCCCAAGGCCCAAAACACCAGATGTCTCAAGGCCCGGGACTCCCGATGGCCCAGTCAAGGAAACCAATCTCTTACAGCCAAATAATCACTAAAATCTGGGACTCCCAATGAAATTAGTGACTATATACTACTTTACTTACGCGAAAACAGACACCTCACACTGTAAGCCATATCTGTAATCAAATAAGCGTTAAGTAGCTGACAAGATTGGAAAGACATCCAAGCTTGATATTGTTTTTGAGGATTTTTAAGTTTTATTTCCAAAAATAGAAGATTACTATTTTGGGAAACTTACTTATTTTAGAAACTTTCTAAATTTAGTAACTTACTAAAAATAGAAATTTCTAATTTAAATATTTCATTAAATATTTTGGGTTGGGTCACAAATTATAGGCCCAATTCTTGGCCCAAGACCATAGAATTCCAGCTGGCCCAATAATTTGACATAACCGATCCGGTTTATTAATTATGGTCCAAGACCAAATTAACTATCAAAACCATCGGTTATTTACTAAACCAGACCAGTTCTAAATTATTTGGTCCAACCAAATCAAACTTAGACCAGCCTTCGGTTTAGGTTAAAATTCAATTTTATGAATTTAAATCCGGTTTAACCAGAAATTAAATAATACCGTGTATTAAATAATTTCCAGCAAACCGCGATTTGGGTTAACGCTTAAACCACAATTAATTAAATAATTAATTAAATAATTAATTAAATAATTAATTAAATAATTCAAACAAAAATCGTTTGTTATGATATTTACATTGACAACACCACACGATTTTGTCTTCCATTAATAATGATATCAATCATGTGATCATAATCTAATAATGAACATACGATTATGACTTATTCGAATAATAATTAATACAATTCAAACAAATTGATTCCTTTTGACCAATTCTATAATCGAATGAGACATCATTATTAGAGATACCAGAGACATCACTTATGGACAAAAATAATTTGAATAATTTCAAACCCTAACATGTCTCTTATGAAACAATCGATTCATGTTATTAATTCAACATCGTATCATGCTCTTATACACACGATCACAAGACATTCGATTATCACTAAAAGACATCAAACCTAACACGATTCTATCTTTCGAACAATCAAAGTCAATTTAACAAAATCAATTTAACAACCGAGATCGAATCGATTCTAAATTATAATATAAAATCAACTTTCGACAATAACAAAAACCAGCAAGCTTTCGATCAACCATATTCAAAATCAATTAATCAATTAATCAATTTTCATATGATCCAATTTCACAAGAAACCTAAGAACCTGGCTCTGATACCACTGAAGGATTATAAGTGTTTTTCCATGGTTCAATTCCCAATTGCAACCTAACACAAATCCTTAAACAGATCTAGGTTCTTGCAAAACGAATCATAAAACAAACCAAACCTGGATCATTACCTTTCAGATTGCAGCGGATAATTGATGGTAATGATGAGATCAGTTAGAACAGATGAATACCTGTTCCTCCTCGGTATCCACACGCTTACAAGCACGGATGGCTGCTAGACCGGATGGAATTCAACCAGAGAGAGAGAGAAGCCTGCGGCCACCAGCTCTAAAAATCGCAGGAGTAAAAGGAATTGCCAGGGTTTCTCAACCCTTGTTGCCTTCTTATTTCACTAATGGGCCCAAGTTTAGTTAATTAATTAAACTAATGGTCCATTAGACTTTTGGGCCCAAGACACAAATCAGACAAAAGCCCATTTGTTGTCTGCCCATCTCTCTGTACAAATACAGTAAATGCCACTGCATCTAACCGTATTAATTCCATCTTAACTTTCCCGTTAGCTATGGTGTGTGACCCTTTGGGATCATACAATACTGGTAATAAGTCCTAAACTTATAGATCAAGAGCGGACTCTAGCAAGCCATCATGATCACCCAGTATTTATGACTTATGTCTGATCTCGACACATATCATACTTTCTAGAGATAGTACGGTAGATTTCAGGACATTCCCAACAATATCTACCGGATCTCCCACACCTCCGGATCACACAACACAATTTCTGGGACGATCCCCTGATCTGTTCCCGTAGTTCACATAATCATTTCCGAGTGGATCACAATCCGATCTCGTACTTATCACAACCTCAACCACATGAATGCATGATAATAAAAGTGATATAAGGATAAACAGTTCATGTGCTTCAATCCTTGACCACGACCTGCAAGTAAACCGTTAGCACCTATGCTACCGGGAACTCACTTTTCACTACTCGGGCTAGGTCCGTCTTAGTGTCTTCTTGCACGATCTGCACTGAGAGACTAAGGACAGAACATAGTTTAGTCTAGGTCATAAAAGAAATTAAGCTTGAAAGGAAACTTCAGAACTTGGGCTTATCGACCTTTCTCGCTTATCGGGTATTTTCCCTATTACCGACCTACTTTCTCTTCTTTCTTTTTCTTACCCTTTCTTTTTCTAGTGTTTACTGTGAATATAAGAGTGGTGGATGAGTAAAAATGAGGCCAGGGCCGTGGTATTTATAGGCAAAATGAGCCAGCCTCTCTCCTATGTCGTCCGATGTCATCAAATCTGCATGTTTCCGTATGATTCGTCGGAACGAAAGGTGCACCAGGCCTAGTACTCTAGACCTGCGTCCTAACTTCCTAGGTGTGCTCAGAAGCCTTATCTTATCCATTTAGGTCGTAGGTCTTGGTGGTTTCATTTGATTGGTCAAGAAGCTTTGTCGTTATCTTCTCGGTTCGAGCGGATATGGTAAGCACGAGATGTCACCGCACCATTTGGGGTTTGCTGGAGCTTATCCCTTCACCTTATCCTCGGAAATCTAGGCTCTAGGTCTGCAGTTTAGGTCGTGGATCAAGTGACCTGATTATTTATTTGGTGGCTGATCTTATCCGTTCGCTGCTGGTCGCTGCGCGATTCTGACCCGATATTCGTCCTTTTGCTGTTAACCAATAGGAGTTGGACACTCCTTCACCAATATTGGTTCTTGGTGAGCTCAGCCAATGGTAATGAGACACACTCCTCCAGCTTTGGTTGGTGGCTTGCTTGGTCCAATAGGAAGGCACCATTTTTCTTCACTTAAACCGATAAATAATTCGACCAAAGAGAATTAAGTGCTTCATCCAAGGTCTGGCCAGGTGGTTCGTGGTCCAATAGGAGCTTGACAATTATCCACCTGATCTGAGGAGTTTGGCCAATCAGAAGTTGGCATTCAGCTGCTGGTCAGATCATAAGAAGTTTGGTCCAATTAGAGCGAGACATCTTCAGCTGCTTGTTTTTTGTAGGAAAATAACGGGTTGTTTTTGTAGATGAATAACTGAACATTCTTCCTGGTGAAGACATGTCAGAAAGTGATCTTGTCCTCTTCCAATATGATTAGATTCACGTGGATGATATGCTGGAGCACCATTCCGCACATCGGTCCTTACTGATTCTCGTAATTTGGTCGTACGGACTGTTTTAAGGCCGTTTTGATCAATCTTCGTTTTTTCGCGGACCAACTGAATTTTGTTGCAACCAAATACCATTATATGGTCTATCTTGAGTCTTTTATTAGCTCTGGGTCGTTTCAGAATTTTAACTTCCTTGGCCGTCCACATCGGTCTCTCGGTGGTGCTTGTGAACAGTCTTCAAAAATGCACGTCCGTTCTGATTTTTGTCTCGACCAGAATTATGCCTAATATTCCCAAAGACGTTTACCATCATTCCTCCCGCGTTTCCTCTATGTTTGACTTTTTGGTCGTACTTAGCTCTTGGTAGGGTCATTACAGGAAGTACCAGAACGCTTTCAATCCTAGACTTGCGAGATTTATCGCACCATATAGTCCTAGTGCAATAAAATAAATACGCAGACTCATTGGGACTCTAACAAAGAACACAAGACCGCCAAGGTCAACAAAAGTAAATACAACACCCAAATAATCCCGCAAGTCCTAATTCAACCACCACCACCAACCTTATCCGGTTCTATACCGGATTAGATAACTACCAACTTACCCGGTCCCATGACCAAGGTAAGTAACACACAATATGACTACACAGCCCAACACCGGAGTTGTCAAATAAACAAGCTTGCACAACACAACATCAGTCCAACACACAACAACGATTAACAATCAAACCTTTAAGTTTATTATTAACTTCCCATTCACATAGTCTGCTACTTTGGGATTAGCGGATTGCAAACCCCGAAGATGGCTCACTTAATTAACCTTTTTAATTAACTTTCCTAATATCTTTTAATAATCTCTTCGATCTGTCGGTTTAGGATTAGTAAACTTACTAATCCTCCGACATCTCATTGTTATTAACTTCTAATTCATTTATCCCATTAACCCGTCTAATAACTATTAACCCACCCCATTCTTTATACTCTAAGGTTTGTTATGTCTTTTACCGTATTTTAATTTAGTCTTAATTACCGTATATAGGTTCTTTAAATATGTTCTTAATAAAGTATACATGCATATACGTCCTAAACATGCCAGTCTAATATGAATGCATAAATCAACATGCAATTAACAAACAATCGAGCAATCAAAGACTAACTATCTAGCATGCATATATAATCCTAGTCAATTCATTATTAAACCTATACCAATAAATTATCAACCAATTACGGGTATGCAACCTACGACTACGGGTTAAGGGTTTCCCAGGCTACATGATCTAACTAGGATGCAATAATTAACCGACTCACAGTGATAGTGTGACGGATGATGGATGTGGAGCATGTGAACTCTCGAGCTCGAGCAACTGAAACCCCGAACCTTTTTCGAACCTCGCAAACCGAATCACGGACCACTCCGAACAAACCGCACAAGAACCGGCCGTTGACTACGCGTTGACCGGCGTCGCCCACAGCGTTGACTGGTCGTTGACCGGCGTTAACCGAGCGAGAGTTGACTGTTGAGCACTGACCGTTGACCGCTCCTAAACCTGTTGACCAATCTTGAACCGACATGAACCAACTTCAAATGAACCGGGTTTAGCTAAACCAAATTAAACCGGCTTTGACCAATTTGAACCGGTTGACCGATGCTAAACCGGTTTGACCAATTGAACTAATGCTTAAACCGGCCTAACCCAACAGTAAACCATCTTGCACCAACTACCACTGAACCGGCTGAGCAAGAGGCGGCGAACGAGCTTTTCCTGCGACAACTCCGACGATGACCGGCGGAAAGAGAGTTCTCCAACGACTAGAAAGGATTCTCCGGTGAAGGAAGAGATTCAAAGAATAAGTAGCTAGCTGAGGAGAGGGAGAGAGACTGAAGAACCGGCTGAAGAAAGAGGAGAAACGGCAGTGGCTCGCCGGCAACCACTTTGCCGGCAAGATTCCAGCGACTCCGGCGATCGCGAGGTGAGCAGACCAGTGGCGCTTCAAGAGGAGAGGGTGGGGAGTTTGATGGTGCAAGACATTTGAGGAGATTTGGCTTCATGAAAGAGTTATTTGAGTTACTTGTTCTTCAAGTCTTGAAAAACCTCAAGAACATTAAGAAGATATTCATGGGCTTTCTTTGAATATATGAAGATGGGGGACGAATGTATGAATGAGGTGAGAGAGAAAGGAGGTGTCGGTGGTATGTGTGAGAGGAGAGAAGCTAGAGAATTTGTTGGTTCAATGTTTTGGTGAAATGAATCATGAAGTGAAGTGATGTGCATGGGAGATGCATGGAATCCTATTAGATTCTTTGAATCCACACATGAGCATGTGGCGCCAGGGGAAGTTGAAGGATTATAGTGTTTGTTCAAGGTTTAATTCCCAAATTACAACCTAACACATAATCTTAACAGATCTAGGTTCTTGCAAAACGAATCATAAAACCAACCAAACCTGGATCATTACCTTTCAGATTGCAGCGGATAATTGATGGTAATGATGAGATCAGTTAGAACAGATGAACAACCTTCTCCTCCTTTGGTATCCACACTCTTACAAGCTGGGATGGCTGCTAGACCAAAGAGATGGATCAGATCAGAGAGAGAGTTAGAGAGAGAGATAAAAACTCGCGGCTGCCCCAAAAGAAATCGCAAGCCCCTGGACTAATCCATAGGGTTTCGATTTCTTCCTCTCTCATTAATGGGCCCAAGTCATTTGACTAATGGCTCATTAATCATTTGGGCCCAAGACACAAATCAGGCAAAAGCCTGCATTTTGTCTGGCCCAATTCTCTGATCCAATACAGTAAATGCCACTGCATCTTACCGTATTTATTCCATTTAACTTTCCCGTTAGCTATGGTGTGTGACCCTTCGGGATCATACAATACTGGTAATAAGTCCTAAACTTATAGATCAAGAGCGGGCTCTAGCAAGTCATCATGATCACCCATTATTTATGACTTATGTCTGATCTCGACATTTATCATACTTTCTAGAGATAGTACAGTAGATTTCAGGACATTCCCAACAATCTCCCACTTGTACTGGAATCCTACATTCCCTAGTCCTTTTGTCTCAATATCTCGATCTGGCATAAGGCAAGATACGTGTCATCCTTATATAGCCAGACCATGTTCATCGGACCAGATTTGATACTGACAATGCAAACGACTTGGGCAAGTCCGTTTGGGAATGGCCATTCTCTTACCAGCTATCAAGTCTCCGATTGGCCTAGAGATATTACCTCCGTTAAACGGCAGGGACAAATCCCATCTTGTTCCATCACTATGAACTACACAATTCATAATACACCCAACCAAGGTCCGTATAGCTCCCAGTTACGAAACAGCGTTAGACAATGATCAAAGCGTATTACTCCATGTGCAGCCACATGCATGCGAACTCAGGTCTAAGGACTATACTCTATAGTCGTATATGAGAACCTCTTATGACACAGATATTAATATCTTGTAGAGTTCTCATCAGCGGGCCATGTCCGGTCATATGTTCCCCTACATATACCTATGTGTCGACTTTGATGCCGCGCATCTATGACCCCTCGAAACTTGGTCATAAGTCTCAACACAATCTAGTCTCAACAGGTTGTTGGTGTTCCAATTTCAACAACCTTCGACTATGGACACTATGATTTATGTCATTTCGTTAAATATGGGGTTTCAGGATCAAGTCTACTCATGTACTTCGATGACCCATATATAATGACATGAATCATTTTGGAACGATTATTTTATATCACAGTTAAAAATAATCCAGAAATAAAATTTCATTAACATTTAAAATGTTTACATGAACCAATCAAAATAACTAAAACAAAAGCCCTCACAACTCCCACTCAAAAAGAGATTACATTTGAATATCTCTAAATCCTACAGCAGCAGTATGCAACTCGTGCTTAGGTCTCGGGAGTGGCTTTGTCAACGGGTCAGCCACGTTCTCATCAGTGGGAACTCTGCTGACCATCACTTCACCTCTATTCAATATATCACGAATCAGGTGATACCTTCTCATAATGTGTTTGGATTTCTGATGATGTCTCGGTTCCTTGGCTTGAGCAATTGCACCATTGTTGTCACAATACAGTGCTAGAGGCTCAGTGGCATTTGGGAATACACCGAGTTCAATCAAGAAGTTCCTTATCCAAACTCCTTCCTTCGCAGCTTCCGAAGCAGCGATGTATTCAGCTTCAGTTGTGGAATCTGCCACGGTGCTCTGCTTGGAACTCTTCCAACTTACTGCACCGCCATTCAGACAGAAGATGTAACCAAACTGTGACCGGAAATCATCTTTATCTGTCTGAAAACTTGCATCCGTGAATCCACTGATTTCAAGCACTTCACTTCCTCCGTAAACCAAGAACTTATCCTTAGTATTTCTCAAATACTTCAGGATATTCTTTACGGCAATCCAGTGACTCTCACCTGGATTAGACTGGTACCTACTCGTCATGCTTAGTGCATAAGCAACATCAGGACGAGTACAGATCATGGCATACATGATAGATCCTATAGCCGAAGCATAAGGAATCCTACTCATGCGCTTAAGCTCATCAGGTGTTTTAGGACACTGATCCTTGCTTAGTGTAGCACCATGTATCATTGGCGTGAACCCCTTCTTGGATTTATCCATTCCGAATCGATGCAGGACTTTATCTATATAAGCATCTTGACAAAGTCCAATCAGCTTTTTAGATCTGTCTCTAAAGATTCGGATTCCAAGAACATACGCGGCTTCACCCATGTCCTTCATGGAAAAACAACTTCCCAGCCAGTCTTTAACAGACTTCAGCATTGGAATATCATTTCCAAGAAGCAATATGTCATCGACATATAGGATAAGAAACGCCACTTTGCTCCCACTAGTTTTCTTATACACACATTGTTCCTCTTGGTTTCTGATGAAGTCAAAGTTCTTTATTGCTTCATCAAAACGAAGATTCCAACTCCTCGATGCTTGCTTCAATCCATAAATGGATTTGTGAAGCTTGCATACTTTCCCAGCATTCTTAGGATCAATGTAACCGTCAGGTTGTGTCATATACACATCCTCCTCCAAGATTCCATTCAGGAAGGCGGTTTTCACATCCATCTGCCAAATCTCATAATCATAATAAGCGGCAGTTGCTAGGAGAATCCGAATTGATTTCATCATGGCCACTGGTGAATAGGTTTCATCATAGTCTATACCATGAATTTGCTTGAAACCTTTTGCCACCAACCTGGCCTTGTAAATCTGGACATTTCCATCCATGTCAATCTTCTTCTTGAAGATCCATTTACACTCGATGGCTTTTGCACCAGCAGGTAAATCAACCAGTGAAAACACTCGGTTAGTAGACATGGAGTCCATCTCGGATTCAGTGGCTTCACGCCACTTTAAGGAGTCAGGGCCCATCATGGCTTCCTCAAAGTTCGAGGGTTCATCACCGTCAATGATCAAAAGATCATGGCAATTAGTCACGAGGAATCCCTGATATCTATCAGGTTCGTGACGGATCCTTCCGGATCTTCGAACTTCAGGTACTGCAGGTTCAGGTTCTATTACAGCTTCATGTAATTCATCCTGCTGTTCTTCCTCATTAGGTTGAACAGGTTCCTGTCCTTCTTGAATTTCATCAAGTTGTACCTTACTCCCACTATCTTTTCTAGAGAGAAACTCCCTTTCAAGAAAAGTACAATCCCGAGCAACAAAGATTTTGTTCTCGGATCGCAGATAGAAGTAATAAGCCTTGGTATCCCTAGGATAACCAATGAAGTAGCATTTGTCAGATTTTGGTGTAAGCTTGTCTGAGATTAATCTTTTGACATAGGCTTCACAACCCCAAATTCTGAGAAAAGACATTGCTGGAGCTTTTCCAGTCCATATTTCATATGGTGTCTTTGCTACTGCCTTTGATGGCACTCTGTTCAGTGTGAACGTTGCGGTGAGTAAAGCATATCCCCAAAGGGATATAGGAAGGTCTGTGTGACTCATCATGGATCGGACCATATCTAACAATGTCCGATTCCTTCTCTCAGACACACCATTCCACTGAGGTGTTCCAGGAGGTGTGAGTTGGGAGATAATCCCACACTCACTCAGATGATCACGAAATTCCTGGCTCAAGTATTCTCCTCCTCGGTCCGACCTAAGAGCCTTAATACTTTTACCAAGTTGGTTCTGTACTTCATTCTGGAATTCTTTGAACTTTTCAAAGGTTTCCGACTTATGTTTCATCAAGTAGACATATCCATATCTACTGAAATCATCAGTGAATGTAATGAAGTACTGAAAGTTTCCTCTAGCACTTGTGGACATTGGGCCACACACGTTAGTATGTATCAGGCCCAATAGTTCACTGGCCCTTTCTGTGGGTTTATTGAAAGGGGCCCGTGTTATTTTGCCCATTAGGCAAGATTCACATTGCTCACAAGACTCAAAGTCAAATGAGCCCAAGAGTCCATTTGAATGGAGCCTCTTGACGCGTTTCTCACTAATGTGCCCCAAACGACAATGCCAGAGAAACGTTTCATTTTCTTCGTTAGATTTGAACCGTTTTGTATTTATGTTATATACTGGAGCAGATTGATCTAGCATGTACAGCCCATTTATAAGAGGGGCACAGCCATAGAACATATCATTGAGATTAAAGGAACACAATTTATTCTTAATAGAAAAATCAAATCCTTGCAAATCCAACAATGAAACTGAAATGATATTTCTGCTTATAGCAGGTACAAAATAACAATTCTCAAGTTCTAAAATCAATCCAGAAGGTAAAGACAACAAGTAAGTGCCAACAGCCAGTGCTGGAACCTTCGCTCCATTGCCAACCCGCAACTCTACTTGCCCTTGCTTCAACCTTCTACTGTTGCTGAGCGCCTGCATATTAGTACAAATATGAGCCCCACATCCAGTATCTAATACCCAAGTGGTATTATCAGAAGTAGTAGTATTTACTTCAATAACAAAAATACCAGAAGCAGTAGTCTCTAAGGACTTCTTCTTCTTCTTCAGACTTTCTTGGTATTTCTTACAGTCCCTGCGATAATGCCCTGCCTCTTTGCAAAAGTGGCAGATATCAGAAGGCCCAGCTTTAGACACGGGCTTGGGCTTGGCCTTTTCATTGCTGACTACCTTGCCCTTTCCCTTGTCTGCAGCGGATTTCTTAAAACCCTTGCCCTTCTGCACCATGAGTACAGACGACTCCTTGGCTTTCTTCAGATTAGGTTCTGCAGTCTTGAGCATACCATGTAGCTCAGGCAAAGTCTTTATCAACCCATGCATATTATAGTTCAAAATGAACTGGTCATATGCAGGAGTAAGAGACTGCAGAACGATATCACAAGCAAGCTCTTGGCTTATAGGACAGTCGAGCCTAGTCAAATGATCGAGATAACCCATCATTTTCAGAACATGTGGACTCACTGCTGCATCCTTAGCCATTTTACAGTCCAAGAGATTCTTAACAGTTTGGAATCTCTCTGTACGAGCCTGCTCCTGAAACAACGCTTTCAGATTTGCCATCAGCTCCATGGGACAAGTCAGGCCTTCCCACTGCATCTGCAGTTCGGGAGCCATTGTCGCCAACATCAGGCAAATCACGTCATTAGCATCTGAAGAATGCGTATCCCAAGCATTTTTCACAGCTTGTGCGGCATTATTCGCAGGTCTAGGTTGGAGAACTCTTTCAAGGACATAAGCCTTCTTCTCCTGCATGAGCACAAGTCTCAGGTTCCTGGACCAGTTCAGGAAGTTTGATCCGTTCAGTTTGTCCTTCTCAAGGGCAGACCGGATCGAGAAAGTGTTTTGTGTTGTTGTGCTTGACATAGCTGAAAATATGAGACAATAAAGTTTTAGTTATTTAGTTCATAAAAGAGTAATCTTAAAAACTTATAAGAAAACTCGCATTGCATTCAAAATTTCTTTGTTTAACCTCATAAGAATGCAATGATTCCGAGACCCATGTTCAGCTAAATCCAAAGTGGGCCACTGGCCGTCACCCGGAATTAGCTTTACTTGGTAAGCATACACACAGCTAGTTATATCTCATATAACTCTCGGTTGTGAATTGGACCCGAGGCCCAAATTCACCAGATGTCTCAAGGCTCGGGACTCCCGATGGCCCAGTCAAGGAAACCAATCTCTTACAGTCAAATAATCACTAAAGTCTGGGACTCCCAATGAAATTAGTGACTATATACTACTTTACTTATGCGAAAACAGACACCTCACACTGTAAGCCATATCTGTAATCGAATAAGCGTTAAGTAGCTGACAAGACTGGAAAGACATCCAAGCTTGATATTGTTTTTGAGGATTTTCAGTTTTATTTCCAAAAATAGAAGATTACTATTTTGGGAAACTTACTTCTTTTAGAAACTTTCTAAATTTAGTAACATACTAAAAATAGAAATTTCTAATTTAATATTTTATAAAAAATTTCGGGTTGGGTCACAAATTATAGGCCCAATTCTTGGCCCAAGACCATAGAATTCCAGCTGGCCCAATAATTTGACATAACCGATCCGGTTTATTAATTCTGGTCCAAGACCAAATTAACTATCAAAACCATCGGTTATTTACTAAACCAGACCAGCTCTAAATTATTTGGTCCAACCAAATCAAACTTAGACCAGCCTTCGGTTTAGGTTAAAATTCAATTTTAGAATTTCAATCCGGTTTAACCAGAAATTAAATAATACCATGTATTAAATAATTTCCAGCAAACCGCGATTCGGGTTAACCGCTTGAACCACCAATTAAATCGGATCGGTTCAGTTAAATCCAAAACCGGGAAGAAACACCTAGTGTTTTAGCCAATTTGATTTAACTTGCGGTTTAAAGCTTTAAACACACGATTAACCGCCAATTAAATGGACTGGTTAAATCGGTGTGGTTTTGGGCAACGAACCGCGAAGCTCGGTTTAACCGATTGACTATTCGCGGGACGTAAAATTTTAATGGGCCAAACGATCGGATCCATGATCCAACTCGGCCCATTAACGCAATTTGTGGCCCATGATCCATCCGAGACCTTGCGGCTGCTCACGATCGCAAACGATCGATCATCGCAACACACGATCACGCACGGCTCTCGGCATCACGGCACACGCATCACATACCGATCACGCATCACGGCCCATGTGATCATCACGGTCACGATCGCATACCTTGCCTCACGATCGGATTGATCGATCTCGGCTTAGGGCAATCGATCACACGATCTCATGCATCACATGCCATGATCGATCTCACTTAATTAAAGCGATCGATTCACACGTTAATATCGGCCAATCATTACATGATCACACGCACACACTCAACGTGAGCCAATTTAGGGTTTAATAAATCGGCTCATCAAATATGCCGAGACCAAATCATGATCACAATTAAGGTTTAATGATTTCTTTAATCAATTTTTCATTCAAAATTAATTCTAAACCATTAAACATTCATATGATCCAGATTTACAAGAAACCTAAAACCTGGCTCTGATACCACTGAAGGATTATGGTGTTTGTTCAAGGTTTAATTCCCAAATTACAACCTAACACATAATCTTAACAGATCTAGGTTCTTGCAAAACGAATCATAAAACCAACCAAACCTGGATCATTACCTTTCAGATTGCAGCGGATAATTGATGGTAATACAAGTGATAAGTGTCACTCCAGGGTCACTTCTGCTCCCCATCATTGGATCCAACCAGCTCTAACCGGTCCAAAACTCTGTTCCGTCCCGATGATCCGATTAGCTCATTCCGAGTCTAATTAATAAAACCCCATAGTTTCTTCAATAAATCCTCCAAGCCACATTTTCAAATAATATATGATTTTTGATGCATTTAGAAATTTGATTCACTCCGTTTGGACATCCATAGCTTCAGTTATGAATTTTACAAGTTTCGTCGGTTCTATCAATTTCCTTTTCCGATAGTCCGAAAAACTCGTTTAAAGTCCGCTTACACCATTTCTTGTCTTCTAAATGTTTTCTTTACTTAGCTTCCGGCTCGTATTTTGGTAAAATTACCAAAATGTCCCTCATCTTCTAAAAATTATGAAATTGCCTCGATTGACTTTTCTGCTGTCCGTTGACCTAATTTGTGAAACATGGTATTACATTCTTCCCCACTTACAGGAATTCGGTCCTCGAATTCTCCGTTACTGACAAACTTTGAATCGGTCCCAAACCCTGTAAGTTGCCATTCGGAAACTGATTCCACTGCTCCAATGATCAAACTATGAACCAACTGAACTGCACTCCCGATGCTTACTAATCCCACCAAAATACTGCCTTGCACAAAACCGCACCACACTGATCTTCACTCTAATAGCCCATCCACTGATCTCGACTGAACGATTCCATCCTGAATCTTGTTTCCATATGCGCCAACTGACACTGATTTGATTCCCACTTTGCCTTTACCCTCCACAACTGCGCAATACTGATTCTCCATACTCGCACACGCCTTGGTATTTCGGTCATTGAACTCCACGCTTTATGGATTCCTAAACCGATTTTCCTCTGGTAACTCTGAACTGATCCAACACTGATACTGATGCTTTCCAAACCTCTTTGCTAACTCATCATTCTTGCCTGCCTACTTGAATCCAATTGTCGATAATACCCATACTGACTTGAACGGCTCGGGTCAACTACTCCATGGCTTCCTTGCACTTGACTGGTCTTTCGGGTTTGGGTTCGGTCTGATGTTCACGTCACATCGTCAATCACGTCATGCACTAAAACTTAACAACACAACACTGGAGTGGTTAGATTCTTTCTAACCTATTCTCGATGTTTCTTCCTCATAGAGATATGGTTACTTAGTCATGTACCCGACTGTTTCACATGGCTAAATAACAATATCTATAATTCTGCTTCCCCGCGAATAAGTTTCCTATCCAAAACTCCATATCAATTCCGAGCCTAGCTCTATCTAACGGTTTTGCTAACTATCACTCATACCACAAATCTATAATCACTACGGTTCGCTAACCCTAGCCTGGAAAACTACCAACAACCTAGCGGATCTATTAAAACAACAAGGCTTACAATTCCCACTAACAGTCTTAACACATGATGGATGCATCGATCGGAAAAGACGAGTCTACCAATTTAACAATTCTCAATGGCGATCTAACAACCTAACGATCGAGAAATGTATCTCTAACAACTTAGTGATCAATAAATGCAACACTACAATTCTAACAATCAAACAATGCATTTCTAACAACCTAATGATTATGCAAACCTAGCAGTCAAATAAATGCACTGCTAACAGTTCTAGCTATCACACAATGTAATGCGTCAAACAGTTTGTCACTCTAGCGATCAAATGGATGTGGCGATTCAGAATGATAAACTAACAACCTAGCGAGGATTGCAATGCATAAATCAAACACGCAAGAAACAATCAAAACCCAACAAACACCACGCAACAAACAATCACACAATCAATAGATCGGGTCACGGTATGTCAATGCGGTCGCTTTATGGGTCATGGTGAGTGATCGCTTGATTCGATCATCATTTGTTTTCACATCGTAATTAAATTGCATTCACAAACCATCACATGCATGCAATAAAATTACTTTGTTACTCAAAACAATAAGTCGAAATACTCGGCATCCACTATATACATAAAAACGTCCATAATCATACATCCAAGTTTTTAGTACATAGTTTAAGCCAAAGTCTACTATAAATCGGTCGCCCCATCATATCCAAAAACGAAATCAAGTGCCACTTCATATCCGAAAGTCATCAGTGACGAATAATACGCCGATCTATATACAATCAAAATGAGTTAGAGCCCTATTTACCTGGGCCTACTCTAATACCTAATCTAACGCCTCCAACAAGACCGAAATGCCCAACAGAGATGGCAATACGGCTCGTGGAAGTAGCCGCTGGCAGGTGTGCCAGGGGGATGGCGCGGGTGTGCGCCGTGTGTGGGTGGTGCCGGTGTAGGTGCCGTGCTAGGACTTGGATCCGCTATCGGACAGATGGGCGCCAGGTGACCATCATTACTGCAGATCTTATAGATGGCTGGTGGCGGCACGGGCTGATAAGGCTCGCGGTAGCGAGGATTAAACGGTATGGGGCACCAGTGAAAGTGAAACCCTGTGTCTCCGCAAGCGTCACTCTGCGGGTACTGAGGCAGCTCTGAAGGCAAAGATACAGACAAGTCAGCCTGAAGAGATGGTTGTGGCTGAGGAGATGGCTGATGATGAGCACCAACATGCTGCTCTAAAACATCTGCAAGCACATCAGTCTGCTTGGCGATACGCGTCTCCCACTCCCAATGCTGAAATGGGTCGATGGGCTCCATCGAGAAGTCAAAGTCCGTCGGCAGTGAACTGAACAATAGATTGCCCGGACTGTACGGCTCAGGAAAATCGGGTACCTCCAAGATATGCACCGGCTGCACGGGTGAGAGAGGCGGCAATGGAGGTAGTCTGCTGCCCGCTAGCGCAAACATGTAAAGAAAACCGACATATGGATCGGCAGAGTCTGTGTCATCTCTGAGTGAGGCAGGAAGAGGTGACGGAAGAGGCGCCATCTGGTGCGCGTAATGGAACTGGGGCGCGAGTAGAAGTACGCGAACCCCGCGCTGAGGAATGGGAAAGCTGCCCCAAACGAGCTCGGTCGGATCCAGCTGATCCGTGGCTACTCATGCAGACGAGATCAAACCACACCACACACACCACACGCTCCAACCCATCTGGGGCACGCAGCTGCAAGTCAGCAAAAAAAAACATGAAAACGTTAGTACAATTCTAATAAAACTTCTACTTCCCATTCCCCCCAACCCCGGGTTTAACAGACGCGGCTCGGTTTCCTAATGGATGCTTGGGCGGCTCATTTGACTCGATAAAACACGGACAAAATTAGAAAATGAAACGTTTCGAAACCCATGACAAACCATGCTCTGGTACCACCTTTCTGTAACGCCCCTTCCCCGTAATTCGCTAACCGTCGAGCTGACCGATCAACAATCAAACAAGAACATGTCCGATCGAACCCGAGCAGGCCAAACGAGAAAAGTTCGTCATAGTACGAAGCAAGAGACAGTCCGGTTTGAGACAATGGCTCGCACTAGACCGTCCTTGACCCCGTTTACCTCGTTTCCACAATACAAAGCTTTTCAACATGTATTGCTTCCACGAGTTGAGTCGGTTCGGACTAAACCAAATATTAGGGAAGCGATTTCATTTCTAAGTAATTAAGCCTTTTACAAACAATTTGCATATTCAAATCTAAGTACAAACAATTACAAAGAGATAGGTGCCATGAAAAACCCAAACCGAAATACATCATACAAAACATCGAATCAAAAATCTCCGGCCCGCAAGCAATCCCGAAACTACACCGAGGACTTCCCACATCAGTCGCTGCTAAACCTGAAAACAACAAAAAGAGTCTAATGAGTGATCTAGAACCACCCAGCGAGTCGGTCTCCACTAAAGGATTCTAATCTAACCTACAAATACTAATCTCGCCCCAAAACCCAAAATAACAATCATAAAGAAGGAAATAGCCTATCACGTACCACCGTGATGTGATAAGCCCACAACACACAAGCATTCTCAACCAAAAAGAAAGGCTACGGAAATCAAAGTCAATGTGCCACATGCCCTCGATTAGATTCGATCTATCCATCGCGAAAACCAACACGAACACCATTGGGCCCACTATGCGAACTCGGCAACTTCCACGGGTACACTTAGCTACCTCCATGGTAACTAAAACTGACCACGACTTCTAGACGTAAACACAAAGTCCTACGACCTAGGACACTGTTCTCATTCCATCGATACACAGCGACTCGGGCTACCCCACGATAGCCTAAATTTCCATGAAGTCCGGCCCTAGGACATGACCCCGTATTCTCCGGACCACACACCTACCGGCGTCACTCAGTAGGTTCACACCATAACCAGATTCACCACGTGAACCAATCAGGCAACTACCCGAGGATCCAATCGGGTCAAAAGTACCGGAACGCTTTCAATCCTAAACTTGCGGGATCTAACGCACCCTAGAGTCTTAGTGCAATAAAACAGACACGCAGACTCACTGGGACTCTAACACAGAACACAAGACTGGCAAGGCAACAAAAGTAAATACAACACCCAAATTATCCCGCAAGTCCTAATTCAACCACCACCACCAACCTTATCCGGATCTATGCCGGATTAGGTAACTACCAACTTAAACGGTCCCACGACCGAGGTAAGTAACACACAATATGACTACCCAGGCCAACACCGGAGTAGTCCAATAAACAAGCTTGCACAACACAACATCAATCCAACACACAACAACGATTAACAATCAAACCTTTAAGTTTATTATTAACTTCCCATTCACTTAGTCCGCTACCTTCTGATTAGCGGACTGCAAACCCCGTAGACGGCTCACTTAATTAACCTTTTTAATTAACTTTCCTAATATCTTTTAATAATATCTCCGATCTGTCGGTTTAGGATTAGTAAACTTACTAATCCCCCGAGATCTCATTGTTATTAACTTTTAATTCATTTATCCCATTAACCAGTCTAATAACTATTAACCCACCCCGTTCTTTATACTCTAAGGTTTGTTAGGTCTTTTACCGTATTTTAATTTTGTCTTAATTACCGTATATAGGTTCTTTAAATACGTTCTTAATAAAGTATACATGCATATGCGTCCTAAACATGCCAGTCTAATATGAATGTATCAATCAACATACAGTTAACGAACAATCGAGCAATCAAAGACTAACTATCTAGCATGCAAATATAATCTTAGTCAATTCATTATTAAAACGATACCAATCAATTATCAGCCAATTACAGCTATGCAATCTACGACTACGATTTAAGGGTTTCCCAGTCTACATGATCTAACTACGATGCAATAATTAGCCGACTCACAGTGATAGTGTGACGGATGACGGATGTGAAGGATGTGAACTCCCGAGACCGAGAAACTGAAACCCCAAACCTTTCCCGAACCTCACGAACCGAATCACGGACCACTCCGAGCTAACCACACAAGAACCGGCCGTTGACTACGCATCGACCAGCGTCGTCCACGGTGTTGACTGGCCGTTGACCGGCGTTGACCGAGCGAGAGTTGACTGTTGACCACTGATCGTTGACCGCTCCTAAACTAGTTGACCAATCTTGAACCGACTTGAACCAACTTCAAATGAACCGGGTTTAGCTAAACCGAATTAAACCGGCTTTGACCAATTTGATCTGGTTGACCGATTGTTAAACCGGTTTGAACAATTGAACCAATGCTTAAACCAGCCTAACCCAACAGTAAACCATATTGAACCAAATACCACTGAACCGGCTGAGAAAAAGACGGCGGACGAGCTTTTCCGGCCACAACTCCGGTGTTGACCGGTGGCGGATATGCGTTGACTGGTGGAAAGAGAGTTCTACGGCGACTAGAAAGGATTCTCCGGTGAAGGAAGAGCCTCAAGGGAGAAGTAGCTAGCTTAGGAGAGGGAGAGTGGCTGAAGAACAGGCTGAAGAAAGAGGAGAAACGGCGGTGGTTCGCTGGCGACCACTTTTCCGACGAGATTCCAGCAACTTCGGCGACGGCGAGGTGAGCTGACCAGTGGCGCTTCAAGAGGAGAGGATGGGGAGTCTGATGGTGCAAGATATTTGAGGAGATTTGGCTTGATGAAAGATTTATTTGAGTTACTTGTTCTTCAAGTCTTGAAGAACCTCAAGAACACCAAGAAGATATTCATGGGTTTTCTTTGAAGATATGAAGATGGGGGATGAATGTATGAATGAGGTGAGAGAGAGAGAGAGAGGAGGTTTCGGTGGTATGGGTAAGAGGAGCAAAGCTAGATAATTTGTTGGTTCAATGTTTTGGTGAAATAAATCATGAAGTGAAGTGATGTGAATGGGAGATACATGGAATCCTATTGAATTCTTTGAATCCAAACATGAGCAGGTGGCGCCAGGGGAAGAAAAAGTGACATGTGTCACTCCAGGGTCACTTCTTCTCCCTATTCATTGGATCCAACCAGCTCTAACCGGTCCAAAACTCTGTTCCGTCATGATGATCCGATTAGCTCATTCCGAGTCTAATTTAATAAAAACCCCATATCTTCTTCAATAAATCCTCCAAGCCACATTTTCAAATACTAGATGATTTTAGATGCATTTATCAGTTTGACTCACTCCGTTTAGACATCCGTAGCTCCCCTTATGAATTTTACAAGTTTCGTCGGTTATATCGGTTTCCTTTCACGATAGTTCGAAAAACTCGTTTAAAGTCCGCTTCTACCATTTCTTGTCTTCTAAATATTTTCTTTACTTAAAGAGAGAACATTTGGCCCGCCTTAGCTTCCGGCTCGCATTTGGTTAAGTTACCAAAATGCTCTTCATCTTTTAAAAATTACGAAATTATCCCGATTAACTTTTCTGCTGCCCGTTGACCCAATTAATGGTAGTTGCATGGTTACTCAGTTATGGAACTTAAGGCGAGTGCCGTGTTTAACCTTATCATGGCTTAACTTGAATTAAAAAATGCCGACTTTTTTATTGAAAAATAAAATAAATAATAACATTGTCTCAAACATGCCTAATACTGATAATAATTTCTTTTAATTTATCTCATTAACTCTCTCTCTATAGATATAACAGTCAAACATTCAACCTTTTTGTGACTGTTATCAGTTTTAACTTTGAAAACTTCTTTATGTAGAGATAATGGAACCCTTAACAATATCTAATAAATGATCCAAAAATTTAGATAACAATCTTTTATTGTTTTAAAAAAAATCAGTAGCACTTCAAAATATCTGATAGTCTCTTGAGGAAGTTCATCTCCTCTTTATTATCCGCTGGAACAGGAAACAATGTAGCTTGCTCGTCTAATACAGGTTTCCTGCCAGACTTTTCCTAGGTTTGCGATTGATTTTTTTTTTTTGCGATTAATTTTTTGTTATGTCTCCTTTGTTCATCTTCCCTATTATTTTGTCTCTGGTGAATCTGATTTAGTGCCATGATATCGTTTTGGGAAAAAATTAATATATATATATATATATATATATATATATATATATTTCAATTAAAAAAGTAGTCTCTCGGCAAAACATTTTCTAGAAATTTTAGTTCAAAGAATAAATCATTCCCATCAACATATGAATGATCTTAATGATTTAGAAAATATTCAAGATTGGTACAAGATGTCATCAAACTACCATCAGCCTCCTACAATTTCCTTATATCAAATTCTGGACTTGTTTTCTGATTTAGTTTAATACTTGTTTTATCTAACTAACTAACTATATATATAATGTTAAATATGCAAATATCCTATTAAAAAAAACAAAGACATAATAATAACAATATAGTGATTGGGCTTTTGAAAGAAATAATCCAAATAAGATTTGAAAGTGGCAACTAAATAACTTACGATACTGTTTTAAAAAATCATAAAAAGACGACTATTTTCTTTAGGCGATTTTCAGATCGAAAATCGTAAATTCTCCGTTTCCTTTAGCACCGGTGATTCTCGCCGGCCCAGTATCTAATTCTCCTTTCTAAAGCCATTCTCTCCATGGCTAAGAAAAAAAAACCCCAAAACCCCCCCCCTCCCCCCCCCCCCCCACAAAATTTACCCCTCTCTCTCTTTGAAACCCTCATCTAAAATCCCGCCGACAGTTTCATCGAATCTAAGTTCGTCAGACCTCAATTCATCTTCTCCGGTCGTTGATTCGGGAAAAAGTATTATTCGAGGGTCTCCGAAAGGGATTTCATCCATTGGGCTCCCTCCCTCAGATTTGGCAATAATAGCATCCTCTCTTCAGAGAACCGAGGCAATAGAGGCTAAGGCTTCTCTATGCCCTCCTTCGACCAAGATATGATGTCTAGCGTCCTCTTCCACTCAGATTAAGGCAATAGAGGTTACCTCTGTAAGTCCTGTTTTGGGTGAAAAAGGACCACAATCTTCTTATGGGAATGCGGTCATTGTTAGCGGTTCTATGGTTTCTTCGCAAGACTCGTTAACCCTTCCTCCTATCTCGGCTATTATCCCTTCCTTGGAGGTGCCATCGTATGCGGAGAGGATTAAGGCTTCGCTCCGAAATATTCGGAAGATAACCTCACCTACAGTAATGGAAGATGGGCTGCCGGTTGTTCAGGCGCCATTGTCAGTATTGTTGGAAACGTCCTCGCTTTGGAAAGATCATATAATTTCTTAGCTCCATGGTTTAATCCCGCCTCCGTCTCATATCTTCCATGACCTTAATCGGGCGTGGGGTAAGTTTGGTAGTATTACTATTCGTACTATATCCTCGCCGTCGTGTTTTATTCATATCCCATACCAAGTGACTCGTGTTTGGGTGTTAAGTGTGGGGTACTGGCAAGATGGTAATAGTGCATTATCGGTATTTCCATGGACGCATGGGGGCTCTCTAGAGATGTCGGAGCTCAAGACAGATCCTACTTAGGCTATGTTAAAGAACGTTCCTCCGCAGATGTATTCACTTGACGGCATAAGCATAATAGCAAGTGCGATAGGTGAGCCATTGCACACAGAGAAGTCGAAGCTTGATCCTTTCCATTTTGGTGATACTAAAGTCAATGTTGAAATTACCCTCGATGCAAGTCCTCCGGAAATCATCATAGTGAGAGACTCTCATGGGAATTAGGTTAGAGTCAATGTGGATTATCCTAGGTTGCCTCCAAAATGTTCCAACTGTGCTAGATTTGGTCATCTTTTAGGAAGATGTCCCAAACCTATTATGAAGAAGCAAAATGGTTTGTCTCTGGATCAAAAGATTGCAATGGCAAAGACTGATATTGCTTTAGGTAAGATTGATGCAGTGGAGAAAGGTAAAGCTATTGTTGGGGAAGTAGCTGATCATATCCATTCGGTCTCAAATAAGCTCAAAGGTAGGGAAAGGGTTAATCCTAAAAGTCGATCTAGACCAAAGAGTACGCCTCCTCCAGATAAAAGATCAAGGGATTTGTTGCCTTTAGTGGATTCTTTCTTGGGAGGCTCTAGTGAAGTAAGAGAAAAGATTGAGCAATTTGAGAAACGATCATGCGTGGGTTTGAAAGATGATAGGAAGCACTCAAGTTTAGAATCAGTCTTGCCTGCTGTGCCAGGACCTTCCACTATGGCGTCTTTGAAAACGCAAGAAGAGGTAGTTCAGGAGGAATTTCAGTATCCGAGTAGAGCTCTAAAGAAAGCAAGACAGAAAGAAAGGAATTTGTTATTAGTTGAATCAGAGATGATAACCCCGCCGAGTAACAAGTCTTAAGTTTTTGCCCATAAAGCTCGAGGTCAGGCCTCAGGTAAGAGGGCCAACCTCTGAAGGTTCGTCTTCACCTTCACCTTTTGTTGTATATATGAAGGTTTTCTGCTATAATATTAGAGGCATTAATAGCCATGCTCGACAGAGATTTGTCAGAAATTGGATGTCAAGAATAAGCATGTGGTTGGAGGCATTTTGGAATCACACGTCCGTGAGGAAAGTGCTAATAATATTATTTCGGCTACCTTTCCGGGTTGGAGATGGGATGGTAACTACGCTTCGGTGGAGAATGGTCGGATCTGGTTGTTTTAGGATCCGGTTGTATCTGTTTTAGTGATGCAAAGGACAGCTCAAATGATTTTTTGCGCGGTTTTTGATCCAGTATCAAATGTTGCTTTTTCAGTGGCACTAGTTTATGGCTTTAATACTGAGATAGAGCGCAAAGTTCTTTAGAATGAGATAAATGTTATTACTCAATCGTCTCCTATGAATTCAAGACTGTGGGTTCTAATGGGGGATTTCAACAAAATATTGTCTGCAAATGAGCACTTCTCGGTGCTTCCATATGAGTTACCTCTTCGGGGAATGTCAGAAATCAGAGAATGTATGGAGAGTAACGAGCTCATAGATCTTCCGATTAAATGAGTCTTCCATACTTTGTCTAATGGGAGACAATAGGATCCAATCTCTAGAAAGCTGTATCGAGCTTTAGTAAATCAGTCGTGGATTGACGCTTTCCTGGTTCCTTCGCCAGGTTTGACCTGCTAGGTGATTCGGATCATTCTCCTTGTTTCATTGACATAGAGGTGACGACAGAGATATCTAAGAAATCGTTCAAATACTTCTCATTTATCTCATCACACCCATCATTTAAGGTGCGAATTTTGGAGGCTTGGTCAGAGTCGGTTGCAGTAGGCTCAAAATTGTTTACTTTGGGCCAGAAAATGAAGGCAGCAAAGTCTTGTTGCAGAAGATTGAATCGAGAGGGGTTCGAAAACATTCAACAGAGAACTCATGAGGCGCTTCTAGAGTTGAAAAGAGTTCAATCCATCCTCCTTACCGCCCCTTCGGCAAGCCTGTTAAGAGAAGAGTTTGTCGCTAGGAAGAAATGGTTGTTTTTTGAATCGGCTTAGGAATCTTTTTACCGCCAGAAATCGCGAGTAAGATGGTTAAGTCATGGTGATGCTTGTACTTATTTTTACTTCAAGGTAGTTTTACTCATCAAGCGAGGAACAATATTAGATATTTGGTGGATGATGATGAGAATCGAGTTGATGGATTGGCTTTGGTTAGGAGTATGACTGTGGAGTATTTTAGAAAGTTTTTGGGGACGAAAAACTTACAAGTTCAAGCGGCCTCAATTCAAGAAATCAGGGAGCTGACTCCGTTTCGATGCTCGTCGAAATTAGCAGCTCAGCTTGTTGAGATACCGTCGGATGAGGAAATATTGCATATATTATTCAAGATGCCTAAAAATAAGGCCCTTGGAACCGACAGATTCCCAGTGGAGTTTTTTTAAATAAATAAAAAAGAAAAAGAAAAGAAATTGGGGGCAGATAAATTGAACCAGTTCAGACTAGTGGCTCTTTGTTCTACAATATATAAAGTTATCGCAAGGATCATTAAGAAGTGCTTGAAGTTGTTTGTAGCGCAGACGGTGCATGTCAATCAGGTTGGGTTTGTAGAGGGGAGATTGTTGTGCAAAAATGTTCTATTGGCGTCAGAATTGGTCTCGGATTTCCATGTGCAGGGGGAGATCACAAGAGGTTGTCTTCAAATTGATCTCTCCAAGGCGTACGACAATATAAGTTGGGAGTTTATGTTAAACATTCTCAATACATTGGACCTCCCCATGTGTATTTATCAAATGGATCAAGGAGTGTATAACTACACCTTCTTACAATATGGCTTTTAATGGAGAGTTGACAGGGTTTTTTGGTGGGAAGAAGGGGCATCAGCAAGATGATCCTATCTCGTCTTTGTTGTTCGTTCTTGCGATGGATGATTTATCAAAGAAATTTGATAAGGGAGTGATAGAATGAAGATTCAGAGTTCATCCTTCATGTGAAGTTATGCTTGTAACTCACTTAAGCTTCGCTAATGATGTTCTAGTATTCTTTGATGGCTCGGAGGATTCGTTGAGAGGTGTTTTGGAGATTCTGGAAGAGTTTGAAGTTATGTCCGGGCTAGGGGTTAACGGCAGTAAACGGCGCTCTTCTTGGATGGGGGAAATGCGGAAAGAATTCAAGTGTTAGCGACATCTTTGGGTTGAAACAAAGCTCATTCCCGTCTATATATCTAGGACTGCCTTTAAGTTCAAAAAAAATGAGGCGGCAAGACTATCAACCTCTAATTGACAAAATTTCTCAGAGATTTGCCTCTTGGACAGTAAAGTTTCTATCATTCGCCGGCAGATTACAACTGATCCAGTCAGTCATATACTCCACCATCACCTTCTGGGCTTCAGTGTTTATTCTACCGAATGTTGGTTTGGAGGAAATAGAAAGAATGTGTAGTGTTTTTTTTGTGGAAAGGAGCGGTTTAATCAGCTATGGGTGCCACGGTAAGCTGGATTTCAATATGTACTCCTAAAGAGTGCGAATGTCTATGACTTAGGAAACTATCTTCTTAGAATAAGGTTTTATGCCTCAAGTTGATTTGGCTATTATTTGCATCGAGAGGCTCTTTATGGGTTTCTTGGACCAGAAGAAATTTGACAAGAAATGCGAATTTTTGGGATTTTTATGTTCCTACCTCAGGGAGTTGGCTTTGGAAAAGCTTGTGTAAGCTGAGACCCCTTGCTCGGCAGTTCATTTTCTGCGAAATTGGCCCGGGAATTATGGAAAAATTATGGCTTGATGACTGGATAGGTCTTGGACCGTTAATTGATATAACCGGAGATACAGGTTCAGCTCGGGCGGGTCTAAGCAGAGATAGCGTGTTGTCGGATGCATTGAATGGAGGAAGGTGGTGGATTGAGAGGAGTAGAAGTTGAAACCCGATCATCATCTTGCTTCGTGAGTGTTTACCAAATCCATCTATTATTATGGACGATGGCCCAGATGATAGCTTCTTGTGGAGGATTGGAGACAAGCCTCCCTCAAAAAAATCTCAGCTAAGGAGGTATGGAATTATCTCAACCTGGCTGGATTAAGAGTTGACTGGTACGAGGCGGTGTGGTTCTCTGGCAGAGTCCCAAAGCACGCCTTTACTACATGGTTAGCTGCTCGTAATCGTCTAACATCTTGCGATAGGCTTAGGTCTTGAGAATTAGAAATGTTCGAGACTTGTGTTATGTGCAATACTGGTGTGAATCTCGGCAACACTTATTCTTTGATTGCCCCTTAAGCAGTGAGGTATGGTCTTATTTCTCATCTAAGCTACATGTTTCTTCCCCATCCCATTTTGAATGCTGTCTTAGATGGCTAAAAACCCTATAAGGGACAAGAATAAGTTGTTGTTACTTAAATTATCATTTCAAGCCTCAGTGTATCTAATATGGAGAGAAAGGAATGCTCGCATACACTTGGCTCAGACAAGGTCAACAAGGGCTTTAAGGGAGGAAATTAAGAATACTCTGAAATGCAGAATCATCCCTTTTGCTAGGGATCAAGGAGACATTCTGAACTATGTTTCTATTTTGCATATATTTATGTCTCTGTTTTATTAGTATCATTAGCTTGGGTGGGTTTTTGGTAGTGGGAATGTTGGGGCCGATAGTGACAATTTTTTGGTGGTTATTCGTTAAAGGCCCGCGAATAGTTTGTATAGACCTTTCGGTGTTATTTTAATATAAAAATATATTTCATAAAATAAATATAAAAAAAAGAAGGAAAGAACCCAAACCTATTTATCAAACTAATATATAACCCTAACAAAATAAAAATGTGACATTGTGGTTTTATATTGTACACGGGAGAGAGGTGGTGGATTCTTTATTATTCTAACAATGAGAAGGTTTGCAAGTTCATTACACATTCTGACTACAGCTGCGAAAATGTCGTGGCGGAAGACGCAATTAAAAGAAGCTTGGCCTTAAGAATTATAAGCCGCAGCATCTTTCTTATTCAGTACAAATTGGCATGGGTTCAACATTGCACTGATGTTTGTGTCTCGCGGCGTCTTGCACTTTTGTGATAACATTTTTCTTTGGTTTTAAAAACTCTTGGTACCATTTTCCTGAAGATTTAAGATCTCTGTCACTTGTAATGTTTGCAAATTCTATATACGTCAATCCAAATCTAACTGTGTAACCATCACAGAATTCGTAATTATCCCCCAGTGACCAAACAACCCTTCACTTGACAACCTTTCCTGTTCATAATTAGTTTTTAAAAAACAACTTAGCAAATTTTTTATTTATCATGTGCATTTTAATACAAATAATATTTCAAACGTATGTATATTAAAATATGCATATATATTCACATGTAGCAATTTTCCATGAAAAAGTATATGCACATACAGTATATATTTTAGTATAAACCTATAAATTAAAATTTACGGGTGAAAAGGAAAGAGAGAAGAGTGACTCGATGGCTGATCGAATAAAGCAAATATGACTGCATTTAAATTCAATTATTTCGAGATCGTTCTTGATTTCGTCGGTCAATTGATTGCTATCAAGACTTGGAATGTAATGGCCCAATTTCCGGTCCATTACTTGGGCCCAAAGAAATAGGAGAAGAGGGCCAAGGAGAATTGCTCGAGCCCAAAGAAAAGGGGGAAATGGGCCAACCCGTCAGATCTGGAAACCCTAGCCAAATCCCCTATAAAATGAGAGCTAGCTCCCTCATTTCTGCACACTTTCCAGAGCAAAACAACTCTACCCGAGCCCCGAACCAGCTAGCAGCCGCCGACCAGCCCGAAGCCGCCGGAGCCGACGACCAGCCGCCGGCCGGACAACCGCCGGAGCACCACGCCGTCGCTGGACCGCCGCCGCGCCACCGCCCGGAGCCGCCGTGAGTCGTCGGAATTCTCGCCGGATTTCTCTGCTCGTTCCCGTTTTCGATCCCGAACCCCCAGTCTTCACCTTCTCGATTCGTTTGAGTGCAGAGCCCATCGTTCTTCGCGTTCTTAAAGTGAGAATCTCCAGATCTCAGATCTACTTCATTTTCCTCTTCCAAATCCCAGATCTGCTTCAGATCTATTTCTAGATCAGATCTAATCCGTAGAAGTTGTAGATTTGGACCGTATCACCCTTCCCGTCTCTCTCTCGCTCAGATCTGTTTCAGATCTATGCTTCTGATGGATAGAAGTTGTAGATTTGAACGGTATCTTCTTCTTTTGCTCAGATCTGCTTCAGATCTATGCTTCTGATGGATAGAAGTTGTAGATCTGAACCGTATCTTCTCTTTTGTCCAGATCTGTTGGCTACAACTCTAGATCCGTTCTCTTTCTCTAGATTTGTCTTCTAAAACCCTAGATCTGTGTGCAGGATCTCCAGATCTATAGCCGGTTTCACCAGATCTACTCTTTTCTTCAGATCTAGACTAAGGTGAGGACCGAACGTGATCTCTTTCTCTATTCTACTACAGTGTTGGGAATCGAATCCTTGTTTAATAGCGTCTTTCCTAGATAGTGTAGTTCTAGCGGATGATTTGCGTTGATGTGATTGAAAAGCACCTAGAATATAAGATGTCACTTAAACCGAAAACGGAACCTAGACATTAAGTTATCATTTGAACTGAAAACGTTGCTTGTGTGTGAATGTTATGCTCGCGTATGATGAGTTTGGGTATGCGATCCTTGTATCGTCGGAAGGGGGTTTTGGCGAGCCCCCCCTCCCCCCCCCAGTGAGTTGTGTTGGGCTCCGGGGCCAATGGCGGGTCACCGGGGTCGGGAATTGTTTGCGCTTCGGGCGGTAGGAGTCCAGAGTACGAGGCGGTGGGCGCTTGTGGTACGTTTTGAACATTAGATTGGTTGTGCCTTCGGGCGTGGGTGAAAGGTGTTATTAACCTTGGACTCGTTCTTGATGTTGTGCTAGTATAAATTAGAGATAACGGTATTCCTAGAATCCGCCCTCACTGGGTATTGGTGTAAACTAATTACTCAGGCCTCCTTCGTTGATTGTTTTGCAGGTAACCCTGGAGCGTTGCAGGGGTAGACAGACGGTGTGGTGCCAAGTTTTGGGAAGCGGGTTTTCCTTCTTTTCTTTTTCTTTCCTTTTTGTTTTCATTAAGACTTATGTGTTTCTTCTGTTTTCACGTTTTAGCTGTTTATTTGGTTTGGTTTTCATGTAAGACTCGTCTTCTATTTAAATAAAGTAAACCCTTTTCAATTATTTGAGTGTTGGTTCCCGGTTTATGACTTGGTTCGCGTTTGTGGACTATGACTCGTGGAGTCAAAGAGTCGTTGACTTGGATCTGACGGGACGGGTGTTACAATTTGGTATCAGAGCCGGGTTAGACCTAGCCAGTGCTCTCCTGGCTAGGTAGGGTAGAGTATTGTATTTAAATTCGGATTTCAACGTCGTTTTCAAAGTAGTTTTCAAAGTGTTTCCAACTCTTTCTAAATGGGGATTTCTAAAAGTTAGGTACTACGAGCACCACTCCGATCTCCTCCTTATATACACTTCGGAAGTGAGTTCAGTATTCAACAGTCAGCTGACTCAATCGTCCTTCTTTTGCAACAGATGCCGCCTAAGAGAAGAGCCGCGTTAGCTCGTCGTGACCGTGATACACCGTCGCCAGCCTCGTCGACAAACAGTGCCACCAGTCTTCGCGGAGGTCAGGAACCAGTTGTTGAAAACCAAGGTGGGGCAGCGTTAGGAGCTTGACAGGTAGTTATGGACGCCGCTCTTCTGCAAGAGCTGCTCGCCCTTCAGCAGGCGCAAGCCGCTAATGCTGTAGAGGCGGGGGGATCCCCAGAGGGTGTTGTAGGAGCAGGAGCTGTTGTTGGAGCAGCAATGGGAGTTGTAGGATCATGAGCTCCCGAAGTGATGCCGGAGAACGTCAATGTGACGCCAGGTGCTGGAGGAGGAGCTGGGCACGCAGGAGGAGTTGTGAATGCCCAGGGAGGAGCTTTGAATGCCCCAAAGGGAGCTGGCTTTGTTGCTGGAGGAGCAGGAGCCGCTCCTTTGGGATATGGATTCGTTCAGCCACCACCCTGGTGAATCCATACCCACCACCACCGCCACAGCAGGCGCCTGGAGCGGTGCAAGGGATGTCCTACAGGAGCATGTTGAAGCATCTGAGGGAGATGCAGATGGATCATTTCGCTGGAAGGGTCAATATCATTGCAGCAGACAACTGGAGGAGGAAGCTGGAGAGGAATTTGGATATTACTAGGTGTCCGATAGAGTTCCGTGTGGAGATAGATACTTTCTATCTCAAGGATGATGCACTGGTCTGGTGTGAAGGAGTATTGGTGGCCGCTCAAGGACGTCAGCTGACGTGGACGGACTTCCGTGAGGCGTTCAACCGGAAGTACTTTCCGGAAGTATCTATGGATAGGCTAGAAGGGGAATTCCAGAACCTCCGTCAGGGAACCCGGAATGTGAGGGAGTACGGGGAGGAGTTCAACCGTCTGAGGAGATTTGCAGGCCGGTACCTGACCGAACGAGAGATGATTCTTCGGTTCCTTGTCGGATTGAAGATTGATCTCAAGTGTCGCTGCAAGTTGAGGGACTACTACGACATCAACTACCTGATTGAGAAGGCAGCTGATGCTGAGACTGACTGGGAGGAAGAGCAGAGTCAGCAAAAGAGCGCACAGCACAGGAATGGTAAGAGGAACTGGGAGACTGCTAATGCCATCGTTCCAGTAGTGCAGGCACAGCAGGTGCAACAGGCACAACAGGCCCAGCAAGCACCACATGTGCAGCAGGCATGGCCCGTGGCGGAGCGACAGTTGCAGCAGGCACAACAGATGACGTGCTATGGATGCGGGCAGATGGGCCACATCAGGAGGGACTGTCCACATAGTCTGTACTACCGGTGCAGGCAGATGGGGCACATGGAAAGGGAATGCCCAAATCAAGACATGGGAGCAAGGGTAGGAGCACAACCGTTACCCCCTCAGCAGCAAGGAGGGTAAGGAGGAGCTGTACTGCTGCCGTTACCGCCACCTGAGGTCAGGTCGGGGGACCTAGAGCGTACGTTGTAGGAGGCCTCAGGGGAGTGGAGCCGATCGTGGGTATGTAAATTTTTACCCCCTTGCGTGAATTGTTGTGTAGTCCTGATAGTTAAAATTCTAGTAGCTTAGCCTAGTAAACGTGTAGGATCGGTTGTGGTTGGGGGAGTAGCCGCCCACACCTTGTTTGACACGGGAGCTACGCATAGTTTTGTGAGTCCACGGTTCTCGAAATGTTGGGCCTTTAAGGGCAACTTCATCGACGGGATCATGAGAGTGGAGACCGCCGAAGCGGAGAAAGTATCAGGCACGGGGATCTTCAAGCAGTGCCAGTAACGGTAGACGGAGTCGACTTACCTGCAGACTTAACGCGAATGGAGCTGGTTCGTTATGAATTTATTCTGGGCATGGATTGGATGGTGCGTCACCAAGCAGTGATGGATTGTGCAAAGGCTACCATCACTTTTCCTCGGGAAGAGGGAAGGATCGTTTTCAAGGGAATGAAAACGCTGACAGGGATATCGGTTATATCCGTGGTTCAAGCAGAAGCATTGATCAGCAAAGGGAACAAGGCGTACTTGGCGACCATATCAATGACCAAGGAAGAAGGAGCTCCGATCTTGGGAACCATTCCGGTGGCCGCGGAATACGAGGATGTATTCGCGCCGTTGAAGAGACCACCACCGGAACAGAATGACGCCTTTACGATAGAGTTAGAGCCCGGAATGGCACCTATTTCGAGGGCTCCTTATCGTTTAGCGTCCGCAGAGATGGCGGAGTTGAAGAAGCAACTGGAAGATCTTGTGGAGAAAGGATTTTTCCGACCGAGCAGTTCACCGTGGGGAGCGCCAGTGTTGTTTGTTAAGAAGAAGGACGGTAGTTTCCGACTCTATATCGACTACCGAGGCCTGAATAAGGTGACTATCAAAAACAAGTACCCGTTGCCAAGAATCGATGAGTTGTTGGACCAGCTGCAGGGAGCCTCATGGTTCTCGAAGATCGATCTTGCCTCGGGGTACCATCAGATTCGGATAGCGGAAGAGGACATTAAGAAGACGGCATTCCGAACCCGTTATGGGCACTACGAGTTTGTGGTAATGCCGTTTGGGTTAACCAACGTGCCAGCAGCCTTCATGAAGATGATGAACGACGTCTTCCTAGAGTACTTGGACAAATGCGTTATTGTCTTCATTGACGATATCCTGGTCTACTCGAGGAGTAAGGAGGAGCACGAGCGGCATCTCAGGATCGTCCTAGAGACTCTCAGAAAGCAGCAGTTGTTCGTGAAGCTCAGCAAGTGCAGCTTTTGGCAGAGGGAGATTGGATTCCTTGGCCACGTGATCTCGGAGTCCGGTGTAGCAGTGGACCCGGAAAAGATCACCTCGATCACCAACTGGGCAAGGCCGGAGAATGCAACCGACGTTCGTAGCTTCTTGGGATTGGCAGGATACTACAAGAAGTTTGTGGAAGGATTTTCTAGCATCGCTAAACCTCTGACGGTCCTGACCGAAAAGGACGTCAAGTTTGAATGGACGGATAAATGCGCCCAGAGCTTTGAGAAACTAAAGGAACGGTTGACTCAAACTCCAGTGTTAGTACTACCACGGCCGGGAATACCGTATGTAGTCTACATGGATGCATCCGGAGTTGGACTCGGGTGTGTCTTGATGCAAGAAGGAAGGGTGATCGCCTATGCATCAAGACACTTGAGGAAGCACGAGGTTAATTACCGCACCCATGACTTGGAGCTAGCAGCAGTGGTCTTCGCTTTGAAGATATGGTGTGCGTATCTGTACGGAGAGATGGTACAGATATTCACAGACCACAAGAGTTTGAAGTACGTCTTCACTCAAGGAGAGCTGAATTTGAGGCAGCGTCGATGGATGGAGCTGCTAGCGGATTACGACTTGGAAATCGAGTATCACCCTGGGAAGGCCCACCAGGTAGCCGATGCTCTCAGCAGAAGGAAGATCATCATGTCAGAGAACAAGGAAGTACAAGAGCTATCGACAACCCTGGCGAAACTACGGTTGTGCGCTACCACGGTTGAGGAAAGCGTCGCCCGACTGGAAGTGTTTGAACATGCCGACTTGTTGGGAAGGATTATGGAGGCACAGCCCAAGGACGGAACCTTGCGTGCAATGATCGAAAAGGAGGTGTCAGGGTACCGCACCGCAGCCAATGGGATGATTATGTTCAAGAACCGAGTATGTGTGCCTAAGGATCATGAGTTGAGGAAGAGGATCCTAAAGAAAGCTCACCAGTCTCAGTTCTCGATACACCCGGGGAACCACAAGATGTATCAGAATCAGAAGCAGTACTATCACTGGGAAGGCATGAAAAGGGATGTGGTAAAATGGGTTTCACAGTGTCAGAATTGCCAGCAAGTCAAGGCGGAGAGAAGGGTCTTTAGCGGATTGCTTCAGGGGTTACCTATACCAGAATGGAAATGAGATATGGTAACCATGGATTTTGTCACCGGACTACCAAGGACGAAAAGAAGGAAGGATGCGATTTGGGTGATCGTGGATCGACTCACCAAGTCCGCGCATTTCTTATTGATAAAGAAAACATATGGGACGGAGACCCTCGCTCGGAAGTATGTCGAGTGCATAGTGAAGTTGCACGGGTTGCCAGTCAGCATTGTGTTAGACAGAGATCCTAAGTTCACCTCTATCTTCTGGCAGGCTTTTCAGAAAGCAATGGGTACAAAGGTACTTCTCAGTACAGCATACCATTGATAGGTTGTAAGTTTTCCCTATACTAAACTGCAAGTGAACAGCAATGTCAAAGTAGTATATAGGGTTATCGAATCCACAGGGACACTCGGTCTCAAGAGAATCAAACTATAGGAATAAATACTAGAAAGAAGCAATGTGATTGAATTAGAAGCGGTGCGAGAAAGTAAATCAGTAGCAGAGATTAACGGTTGTGAAGCAAGTAATTAAAAGCGTCAAGCCTAGGGTATTCTCAGGAAATCAGACAAGCAGACAGTTCATTCAGCAAGGATCTAATTAAGCACGGTTCTAGAACTCAAAACACAGATATAGAATTAACCAAATTCCTTTGCGATAATTCTCTAAGTCTAAGTGCAGCAAACCAAACTTTCGTTTGCGAGAACTAACAGATTAAACTAGCAATAAGTCCAAGTTTGATATGTTCACATTATCCTAAACCAAACTTCCGTTTGCGCAAAGTTTAATTGCCCAATTTAATTAGTTCAGATTCCTAAACCCCACTTCCGTGACGTATTTAGCAACCTAAGATCTAGATTCTAATTGATCAGGTTAGAACTAGCTTTAAGCACAATTAAATTGAAGAACAGATATAGTTATGAATCCTTAACTGAATTTGAACAAGTCTAGCAAGTCATGAAATCCTATGTGAGAAACCCTAAACTCAACTAGGAATCTACTCAGACATAGATAATGAAAACATAATCATAGAATGAATAAATTGCATAAAAGAATAAGAGTAAAAGGGGTTCGAAATCTTCTCCAAATACAGATGATGTAACAGGTTCAGATCAGCCCCAAAAAGCTCTAAAATCCTCTGCTCTTAATTAAGAATGCGTAATGTAAAAAAGTATAAAGCGTATCTAATAAAAACACTAAAAACTCTATTATATAGGCATAATCTCGGCCAAGGGCTTCTTTGTAAATATCAGGAACTTCTGGATCAAAGTGCAAATTCTTCACTCTTCTAAACCGCCGAGTTTCGGCCCATCTCGCTGGTGCATCGATCGATGCTAGAGTGCAACGATCGACACCTTCCTCTGTTTCGGACAGTGAACTCTATCTCTCGGCCAAACACTCCAAAAATCTCCAAAATGCTCCATTATCTCCAATTCAGCTCCCAACCTGATTATACCTGTAAAAGACTCTAAAAGAACACAAAAGACACTAAAAACACACTTATATCATGGTCTAAAACTAGTAAAAACCATGATATATCAACTCCCCCACACTTAGCCTTTGCTTGCCCTCAAGCAAAACAGAGAACTAAAACATGGTGAAGAGGTTTGAAAACTCTTCAGAAACTCATTTCATCCTAGAAGCTACAATACTCAGATTCCCCTTAGTAAACCACTGCAAGAATCAATCACAGGATATCAAGACCAACATGTACTTCCCCCACACTTAGCAACTGTCCTAGGTAAAACTCCACAATCACATTCAAGCATTCAAATTCTCCCTACTGACTTCTGCAAGTATTTAAGTGCGGTCTCACCTAAGGAGTATCGATCTAAAGGCACATGGATTCTTACCTTATCAGCTCTAGACCACCATACTATCTTTCTCTAGTCCCTTTCTTCTCTTTCCCTTCTTTAACAATTGATTTTTCCCCACTGGGTATCATTTTATTTTTTTTATCAGTGTTCTTCCCGTTATGGGGTGTACTTTGGACACATTCCATGGATCACATGAGAGATAATAGTGTTTGCTACTATTCTCATGACCACTTCGGAGTTACTAACTCATCCTCAGTTTATTATTAATTTTATTTTATTTTTTTTACAGAAGGGGAGAAGGGGACTAAATAGGACAGGTTTACAGGCTGTGTCAGAACTAACAGGGAATCCGACATAAAGCATACCAAGCCCTTAGGTGAGAAATTCTAAGTCAGTATTAAGGTTGAAGTCAGTAAAAGGATCCTCTGATACCTGAAGTGATGTGGGTGTTCCCAGTAGGTTGATCTGTGATGGAGTTTTCTAATAGTCATAGATAGATCCTGCAACTTCATCCCAATGGTTACTTAAGTTCCTGCAAGTCTTGTAAATCTTCTCAGAAAATCATAGTTTCTTACTTAAACAATTTTGACTCAATAAAACCAAAATTTTTTGAAAAACGGACTGACTCTTAAGAAAAACAGAAAACAAAAGTCAGTAGCACCTCCCCCACACTTAAGACACACTGTCCCCAGTAGTGTCCAGCGAAGGCTCGGTAAAAAGAAAATAAAAATTGAAAAGGTGGAATTATGTCTGTCGGGTTACCTCTGTCGTTCAGGCATCGATCGTTGCACTAAGTGCATCGACCGTTACTTGGCGATTTTCGTGTATAGTCGATCGTTGCTCAGGACCGCAACGATCGCTGCAATGCGATTCCTTTCGTGTTGTGACGATCGACACAGAAGTGCGTCGATCGCTGCACTGCGATTTAACCGAGACCTGCAAACATAAACTCACCAGAAACAAAAACAAACGTAAAATCCTAACAAAAACACCAAAAATGAAAAAGAAAAACACTAGTACCTAATGGTGGGTTGCCTCCCACCCAGCGCTTGTTTAAGGTCAATAGCTTGACCGGACGGATGAGATCTTTCAAGTACCAGGAGGTCCTGATAGAGACTTTTTCTGTCTCTGTTCAAGTCTCCTCATCCAAGGTGGTGAGTAGGCTATTGCGGAATGCTCATGTCCAAGAAAAGATGGAGTGAAATGTGCTCCAGGATCTATAATTGCAGTCTCATCTTGCTGCTCATCATTTGCTTCCATGATTATGAAAGTCTGTCCATCTATTAGTGGCTTTCGCAGCTTCTCCATCTCATACCGCAGCGGTTCATCTCCCAGGTGGAGGTCTATTAGACTCTGTCTAACATCAATCACAGCTCCTGCTGTAGCCAAGAATGGTCTCCCAAGCAATAAAGCTTCATCCGGATTACAGTTATATTTCAGCACAAGGAAATCCGTTGGAACTAAGTAGTTCCCAACTCTCACCGGAATGTCCATAAGAAGTCCTTCAGGAACTCGTATGGACTGATCAGCTAGGATAAGAGAAGTCCTAGTAGGAGTAAAATCCAACATTCCCAGCTTCTCTGCCACAGAGTAAGGCATTATGCTTCCAGCAGCTCCTAAATCACATAGAGAACGCCTAAAACTATCCTCAAAGATAGAACAATCTAGCACAAAAACTCCAGGATCAGGCAGTTTCTTCGGGACCTTAGTTAGCAGAACATCACTGATATTCTGAGGAACTATTATCACCCATTCTCTCAGCTCCTCATCTAAAGGCAACATCTTGTTCAAATATCTCTGAACACATGGATGATAAGGTGGATCATCAGAAGGTGGAATTTCTTCCAAGTCTTCACCACTCTCTTCTAGCCTTTTCAGCTCTTCAATCTCTTGTTTAATCACTTCCGACATCTTGGGATATTGCCTAATGGCTTGTGCATAAACATCCTCTTGAGTGATCTCAGATACATCAGGGAATAGGCGGGCTAGTTCTGCATCAATCTGAATAAGGTCACTTTCATCCCACGGATCTTCTGCTCGTTCACGACCTGCATCGATCGATGCCAGCTGTGTGTCGATCGTTGCATCACTACAGTTTCTACCCAAGAGTTTTTCACAGAAATCCGAAAATTCTGCCTCAGTCACCAACTCAGCTGTACTTAGCTCAAATTTCTCCCCTAGATAAGATCCATCATTAATGAGTACAGACCAGGCCTTAATATGAGTCTCTGCAACTCCTTTTCCCTTCAGTGAGCTGGACATCTGGTTCACCTGAGTGTCCAACTGCTTCATGTGAGTGCTCAGTGACTCAAACTTCCCATTGAGGTCTTGATAGACAGCGTCCAGCTTCTTATTGTTGTCCACAGAAAGCTTGGTTTGACTCTCCATCAGTTGTTCCATCATAGCCTCCATTTTGCTCTCATGGGCTGTAGGTGCAGGAGGAGTCTGATAGGATGTAGATCCATAGGTTCTCTGAGTACCTTGTCCATAGGTCTTCTGAAAACCACCAGTCTGTCCACCATTGGAGAATCTGTTCCCCTGTTGATTACCAAATCTATTACCTTGGAAACCAGAACCTCCTATGAAATTCACATCTTCTTCCTGAGTTTCCTCCTCAGCCTGAATCACCTCTACATCTTGGGCAAAGTGGACAGATTTCTTACTTGTTAGGAGATTGTAGACTGTGTCCAATCTGGATCTTATATTAGCTATATCAGAATTCTCTACAGTTCCACCAGATTTCTTCCTCCTTTCATCCATTGTTTTGCAGCTGTTGCTGCCAATCAGATTCTCTATCAACTGCTTAGCTTGCGTAGGAGTCCTGGTGTTAAAATTAGCATTACTGGAATTATCCAGCGCAGTCTGATAAGGAAGATCTATGCCTCTGAAGAAGATACCAATCAGCTGTACTTCCGTGAATCCATGGTGTGGACAGTCACGCTGATACTGCTTAAATCTCATCCAGGCAGTCTTCAAGGGCTCCACAGCTCCTTGGGAAAAAGTGAGTATGTCCTGTCTGGACTGATCCGAGCGTGCATCATCATAAAAGTGACGCAGGAACTCACTCTTTAAGGTTGTCCAAGTAGTATACTGACCAGGTGCCAGTTGTCTCAGCCATGCACTAGCGTCTCCAGCAAGACTGTGCGGAAATAGCTTAAGGAACAGATAGTCCGGGCATACTCCTTCATACTTCATGCCAGTGACTATGTCCTCAAACTTGTCAATGTGATCCATAGGCTGCTCTGTTTGAAGACCATGAAAAGCAATCTGTCTCATCAGCTGGTAGTAGATGGTCTTTACCTCAAAATCATTCCTCTCAAAAGTAGGAAGCACTAGAGCTGCTCGGTTTGCATGAAACTCATCAGGTCTGTTGTAATCAGCTAGTGTCCTCTCATGAACCACCATCTCTCTACCTTGGGTCTGTCCTTGACCCTGGTTTCGGTTCAGCTCCTGTTGCTCAGGAGGATCAGGGATGACATTCCCTTCAGCATCAACCCGATGCCCAGCAGCATTGTACGGGTTGTCATCTTGGTCCCTCAGGGTACCTTCAGCATCTGGTATCAAGATCAAACGTTCTCGTACCATTCTCTCTCTCTTTTCTCTTCTGTTAGTCCTTTCTAGACGTCCAAGTTCCTCTAGTCCGAGATTAAGCAAGCTCGAGTTCGGATTACTTCGAGTTTTCTGCGTTGGCATAAACTGTCTGTAATCGTCCAGCAACGATCGATGCTATCAGTGCAACGATCGATTCAATTCTCAGAATCGCCTAGTGACGATCGACGCAAGGGATGCAACGATCGACGCAAGGCGAAATTCGTACCTGCGACAGAAAGAAACAGAGAAAAAGTTAGCAAAATCAAAAATAAAAACGAAAAAGAACAAAAACAAAGAGAAAAATTTCTAGTAAAACCCTAAGTTCGGTCCTATCGAAGACTCAAAGAGTCCCCGGCAACGGCGCCAAAAACTTGATAGGTTGTAAGTTTTCCCTATACTAAACTGCAAGTGAACAGCAATGTCAAAGTAGTATATAGGGTTATCGAATCCACAGGGACACTCGGTCTCAAGAGAATCAAACTATAGGAATAAATACTAGAAAGAAGCAATGTGATTGAATTAGAAGCAGTGCGAGAAAGTAAATCAGTAGCAGAGATTAACGGTTGTGAAGCAAGTAATTAAAAGCGTCAAGCCTAGGGTATTCTCAGGAAATCAGACAAGCAGACAGTTCATTCAGCAAGGATCTAATTAAGCACGGTTCTAGAACTCAAAACACAGATATAGAATTAACCAAATTCCTTTGCGATAATTCTCTAAGTCTAAGTGCAGCAAACCAAAACTTTCGTTTGCGAGAACTAACAGATTAAACTAGCAATAAGTCCAAGTTTGATATGTTCACAATTATCCTAAACCAAACTTCCGTTTGCGCAAAGTTTAATTGCCCAATTTAATTAGTTCAGATTCCTAAACCCCACTTCCGTGACGTATTTAGCAACCTAAGATCTAGATTCTAATTGATCAGGTTAGAACTAGCTTTAAGCTCAATTAAATTGAAGAACAGATATAGTTATGAATCCTTAACTGAATTTGAACAAGTCTAGCAAGTCATGAAATCCTATGTGAGAAACCCTAAACTCAACTAGGAATCTACTCAGACATAGATAATGAAAACATAATCATAGAATGAATAAATTGCATAAAAGAATAAGAGTAAAAGGGGTTCGAAATCTTCTCCAAATACAGATGATGTAACAGGTTCAGATCAGCCCCAAAAAGCTCTAAAATCCTCTGCTCTTAATTAAGAATGCGTAATGTAAAAAAGTATAAAGCGTATCTAATAAAAACACTAAAAACTCTATTATATAGGCATAATCTCGGCCAAGGGCTTCTTTGTAAATATCAGGAACTTCTGGATCAAAGTGCAAATTCTTCACTCTTCTAAACCGCCGAGTTTCGGCCCATCTCGCTGGTGCATCGATCGATGCTAGAGTGCAACGATCGACACCTTCCTCTGTTTCGGACAGTGAACTCTATCTCTCGGCCAAACACTCCAAAAATCTCCAAAATGCTCCATTATCTCCAATTCAGCTCCCAACCTGATTATACCTGTAAAATACTCTAAAAGAACACAAAAGACACTAAAAACACACTTATATCATGGTCTAAAACTAGTAAAAACCATGATATATCAACCATCCGCAGACCGATGGACAGTCTGAGCGGACCATCCAAACATTGGAGGATATGCTTCGAGCATGCGTGTTGGATTGGGAAGGTAACTGGGTCAAGTTCCTGCCCTTTGTCGAGTTTGCCTACAACAACAAGCATCACCAAAGCATAGGGATGTCACTATATGAGGATCTATATGGGCGACCTTGCAGGACCCCCCTATGTTGGAACGAGGTGGGGGAGAGGCGTGATCTAGAGCCGGAGATGATCCAGGAAACGGTTGAGCAAGTGGAGTTACATAAGGAGGGGTTAAAGCAGGCCCATGACCGTCAGAAGAGTTATGCGGATAAGCGTCGTAAGGATTTGGAGTTCGCAGTGGGAGATGTAGTGTATCTTAAGATGAGGACGTTCCGGGGCAACGACTCCAACCGCAAGCTGAAAAAGTTGAGGCCAAGATATATGGGACCATTCGTGATAGTCGAGAGAGTTGGTGTGGTGGTGTATAGGTTAGAGTTACCTTAGGAGCTGTTGAATTTTCACAACGTGTTCCATGTGTATGTTCTGCGTAAGGTTATTCGTGAACCGGAACTGATCCTACCTAAGCCGCCATCAGATGTCAACTGTAATTGGTCAGTGACGAGTAAACCGGTCAAGGTCGTGGACCGCCCAGAATCAGAGTTCAATGGGAAGAAAACCAAGATGGTTTTGGTTCGTTGGGAGAGAGAGACGGAATTCAGGATGATGTTTGGGAACCCGAGTAGCCATTTAAGTTGAGCCATCCAGAGTTGTTTGCGGAGCCTAGTAGCGGGATGAATTCGGGGCCGAATTCACTGTTGGTGGGGGAGAATTGTAATGGCCCAATTTCCGGCCCATTACTTGGGCCCAAAGAAATAGGAGAAAAGAGCCAAGGAGAATTGCTGGAGCCCAAAGAAAAGGGGGAAATGGGCCAGAAGCCCAAGGCCCAACCCGTCAGATCTGGAAACCTTAGCCAAATTCCCTATAAAAGGAGAGCTAGCCCTCTCATTTCTTCACACTTCCCAAAGCAAAGAAACTCTGCCCGAGCCCCGAGCCAGCCAGCAGCCGCCGACCAGCCCGGAGCCGCTGTCGACCGTCACCCGGTCGGACAACCACCGGAGCACCACGCCGTCTTCGGACTGTCGCCGTGCCACCGCCCGGAGCCGCTGCGAGTCGCCGGAATTCTCGCCGGAATTCTCTGCTTGTTCCCGTTTTCGATCCCGAAGCCTTCTCGATTAGTTTGAGTGCAGAGCCCTTCGTTCTTCGCGTTCTTAAGGTGAGAATCTCCGGTTCTCAGATCTACTTCGTTTTCCTCTTCCAAATCCCAGATATGCTTAAGATCTATGCTTCTAGATCAGATCTGATCCGTAGAAGTTGTAGATCTGGACCGTATCACCCTTCCCGTCTCTCTCTCGCTCAGATCTGCTTCAGATCTATGCTTCTGATGGATAGAAGTTGTAGATCTGAACCTATCTTCTTCTTTTGCTTAGATCTGCTTCAGATCTATGCTTTTGATGGATAGAAGTTGTAGATCTGAATCGTATCTTCTCTTTTGTCCAGATTTGTTGGCTAAAACTCTAGATCCGTTCTCTTTCTCTAGATTTGTCTTCTAAAACCTTAGATATGTGTGCAGGATCTCCAGATCTATAGCCGGTTTCACCAGATCTACTCTTTTCTTCAGATCTAGACTAAGGTGAGGACCGAACGTGATCTCTTTCTCTATTCTACTACAGTGTTGGGAATCGAATCCTCGTTTAATAGCGTCTTTCCTAGATAGTGTAGTTCTAGCGGATGATTTGCGTTGATGTGATTGAAAAGCACCTAGAATATAGGATGTCACTTAAACCAAAAACGGAACCTAGACATTAAGTTATCATTTGAACTGTAAACATTGCTTGTGTGTGAAGGCTATGCTTGATAGAATTGTTTAGGTCCCCCGAAAGGGTGTTGTTTGGCGGCTCGCGTATGTCGAGTTTGGGTACGCGACCCTTGTATCGTCGGAAGGGGGTTTTGGCGAGCCCCCCCCCCCCAGTGAGTTGTGTTGGACTCCGAGGCCAATGGCGGGTCACCGGGGTCGGGAATTGTTTGCGCATCGGGCGGTAGGAGTCTAGAGTACGAGGCGGTGGGCGCTTGTGGTACGTTCTTGACATTAGATTGGTTGTGCCTTCGGGCGTGGGTGCAAGGTGTTATTAACCTTGGACTCGTTCTTGATGTTGTGCTAGTATAAAGTAGAGACAGCGGTATTCCTAGAATCCGCCCTCACTGGGTATTGGTGTAAACCAATTACTCAGGCCTCCTTCATTGATTGTTTTGCAGGTAACCCTGGAGCGTTGCAGGGGTAGATGGACGGTGTGTGCCAAGTTTTGGGAAGCGGGATTTCCTTCTTTTCTTTTTCTTTCCTTTTCCTTTTCATTAAGACTTATTCGTTTCTTCTGTTTTCACTTTTTAGCTGTTTATTTGGTTCGGTTTTCATGTAAGACTCGTTTTCTATTTCAATAAAGTAAACCTTTTCAATTATTTGAGTGTTGGTTCCTGGTTTATGACTTGGTTTGCGTTTGTGGACTATAACTCGTGGAGTCAAAAAGTCGTTGACTTGGACCGACATACGCGAGCCGCCAAACAACACCCTTTTGGGGGACCTAAACAGTTCTATCAAGCATAGCCTTCACACACAAGTAACGTTTTCAGTTCAAATGATAACTTAATGTATAGGTTCCGTTTTTGGTTTAAGTGACATCCTATATTCTAGGTGCTTTTCAATCATATCAACGCAAATCATCCGCTAGAACTACACTATCTAGGAAAGACGCTATTAAACGAGGATTCGATTCCCAACACTGCAGTAGAATAGAGAAAGAGATCACGTTCGGTCCTCACCTTAGTCTAGATCTGAAGAAAAGAGTAGATCTGGTGAAACCGGCTATAGATCTGGTGAAACCGGCTATAGATCTGGAGATCCTGCACACAGATCTAAGGTTTTAGAAGACAGATCTAGAGAAAGAGAACGGATCTAGAGTTTTAGCCAACAGATCTGGACAAAAGAGAAGATACGGTTCAGATCTACAACTTATATCCATCAGAAGCATAGATCTGAAGCAGATCTGAGCAAAAGAAGAAGATACGGTTCAGATCTACAACTTCTATCCGTCAGAAGCATAGATCTGAAGCAGATCTGAGCGAGAGAGAGACGGGAAGGGTGATACGGTCCAGATGTACAACTTCTACGGATCAGATCTGATCTAAAAGCATAGATCTAAAGCAGATATGGGATTTAGAAGAGAAAAACGAAGTAGATCTGAGATCTGGAGATTCTCACCTTAAGAACGCGAAGAACGAAAGGCTCTGCACTCAAACGAATCGAGAAGGTGACGAGTATGGGTTCGGGATCGAAAACGGGAAGGAGAAGAGAAATCCTGCGAGAATTTTGGCGACTCGCGGCGGCTCCGGGCGGTGGCGCGACGGCGTGGTGCTCATGCGGTTGTCCGGCCGGCGGTCGATTGACGGTGGCTCCGGGCTTGTCGGCGGCTGCTGGCTGGCTCGGGGCTCAGGTAGAGTTTCTTTGCTTTGAAAAGTGTGCAGAAATGTGGGGGCTAGCTCTCCTTTTATAGGGGATTTGGCTAGGGTTTCCAGATCTGACGGGTTGGGCCTTTGGTTTCTGGTCCATTTCCCTCTTTTCTTTGGGCTCCAGCAATTCTCCTTGGCCTTTTTCTCTTATTTATTTGGGCCCAAGTAATGGACCGGAAATTGGGCCATTACACCTTTCCTTGTGTACCCTCAATCTGAAAACCAAATACTAAAGCAGATAGCCTTAATACATTCTCGCAGTGGAAACCACACACATATATTAGTGCAAACACTAAGTACATGTGGCGTTTATTTGTTTGTGTTGGAAATAAAAACAATTCAGTTTGTGTATGAAAATTGAAAGTAAAATAAGTGCCTGATAAGCAGAAGATGCAACACCAAAGAGGAAACCCTTGTTGAAGCTCTCTCTGTTGAAACTAGCGGTGCTGTTACAACCAAATGGTGGGTACTCTTTACATGTTGTCTCAGATTTACAGTATGAGAAATATAGAGATGATGTAACAATAAAGATTAGTAGTGGTAGAAGATGGCTCATGTTTTCACTTTAGTTTTGTATTATTTATTTATTTGTTCTTGGAACTGGCTTTTATAAATTATTCACTTTATCTAGTTTTTGGATATTTTCCATACATTTTAGGAGTCTTCCTTAGAAAATGTGAAATTGTTAAAGAACCTTTCATTCACCATAAATAGTCGAATTCTTTTAGTAGTGGATAATTAACTAATTATAGGAAACACAACATTTTTACATCGTAAAGAACCCTGAAAATATATATTAGAAATCATGAACATCAACAATCAGAAGGTGCCCAAGTTTTAAAAATTCCAAGATCAATGAATGTTACATTTATTACCGATGTTTATACGGCGAAACATGGAATCCTCGTAATTAGCGCCGAAATAATTTTGTCGTAAAATAGATGAACTTAACAATGAATTTAAGTCTAATGTATAGTATATTTCGTCACAAAATTGAAGGATTTAACGATAAACTAGGATCCGATCCGCACTGAGCGTGCAGATTTTTTTTTCCTTTTTGTTTATAATTTATAATTGTTTGATTTATAAAACTTATTTTAATATCAAAGTTTTAGTATTGTATTTTGTAATTCTGTTGAGTCAAATAATTATTTTTTTATTTATTTTTGAATGAGTTTTATACAATATGTTAATCGGTTTTAGTATTTATATATGCATTTTAATTATTTTATTTGGTGTTTTTAAGTCTTAGATATAGAAGGTTTTTTATTTTTGGTTTGTTTTTGAATGAGTTTTAGACAACTTAAAATTTGTTCGATTTGTTTTAAAAAATCGGCCGTTAAATGATGTTAGACCATATTTATAGATAATGGGCCTTTGTAAGTGGATTACATTTGTTATTGTTTGACCAAATTTAAGTTATTTGTTTCTTTAAATTTAGAAAGGACCATCAAAATATTTGTATTCAACTAAATAAACTGATACACTGAAATATCTTTAACAATATACATATTAATATATCCTGCAAAATCTATAAAAAAAACAACTATCTATGATGCATAATATTCAAAATATGTGAATCATTATACCAAATCTAAACTATAATATCTACTTTCCCAATTAAAAATTGAAGTTTCTTATAGATACAATTATTTTAATTTAACAGAACAAATATTAATAATATATCAATAGTCAAAATGAGTTTTCAAAATTACAACTCGCGTACATATATTGATAGGAAAATAATAATTTATATATATGGATTAGAAAAAATCATTAATTAAATCTTGAGTTGACATATACCTACATTCACCATTCAAAATTATTAATGACATTTTTTAAATTATGTAAAAAATATTTAATTAATTGACGTTATAAATATAATGATTTAAATACTGAGTTGACATTTACCTACTAATATTATTATTTATTTGAGATTAACAAATTTCAAATAAACATGCAATATATATTAAGATAAATAAATATAACAACTACATCTATCATAAACAGAAAAGCATTTGCATTAATAGTACCTTAATAAATACCGATAATTGTATCAAAAAACATTCACCAAAATATTACATGCCAATTAAAAATAAGTTCAAAAGAGTAATGGAATAAGAAAGTAGTTACACAATACTTGGAATAGTAACCACTTGAAGAGTTATTGCATTCGCCAATATTAAATCCTGAGAAAATTTAGAAAATATAAATAATTACGTACTTTGTTAAAATGATGCTAAATTTTATATATTACGTAAATAATTTACCACTCTTTGATGGAAGTGGTTTCTTCGATTTCTGGATCAAAGATAACATCTGAGATATCACCAGAATCTTCAAGTATTGGTACTCCTAAATATATAGTTAAACAAATTGGTTTCAGTGATATATTAAGATTATGCTTAGAAGTATTCTATAAATTATCAAAAATAAAATATATTAAATTTAATTTTGCTTACTTGGGGAATTATCAACGCGCCAAAATCTCAAACACACAACATTTTTGTAATTTCCACTTGAGTTCCAAAGATCATTGAATTTCATAGCAACCCTACCCTTTGCAACACAATTGATGTATGTGTTGCTTCATAAAATTTATAGAAATTAGATATAATTCATGCAATCACAAAAATATCATAAATAAAACAAAACTTTTGTTAATTAAATGCTTACTCTCTTTCCTTGATCTTAAAATGAATTTTGTAATCTTGAGCTGTGGTGAGAGGTCCAACCCACATGATTGCACCTATTACATCTAAATAACATAGAATTTTGAATAAATATCACGATTTTAATAATATAGAGTATAAACATGCAACAAACTAATAATTTGAAAATTAAACCAAACATACCAATAGTGTAGAGATGTTCGACATTGCCTTGCAAGATGTTTTTGAATATCACAAACTCATAGTACATATCATTAGAGATATTGTAGTGGTTGTCAACTTGGGTGGAATCCTCAAGCAAAATCTTCTTTTCAGCATAAGTGTTTCTAAACTTTCGGTTGATATGGATCACTTCTAAATTCTTCATACACATCCAAGACCCCTCTTCAAATTTGTCCTTGAATTTGTCTATAAACATCTGAGGTATGATAGCTTCGATTTTGTAACCCTGTAACAAAATAATTTTGAAAACAAATAGTTATCCTCAACAACATGTTTAGATTATAGATCAAAGACAGCAAAGTATTATTAAATTTTTGGGCAAAGAAAACTTACGTATTCATCGGATATGATTACATTGATCTGTAAACCATTCATGCAATGACTTGTGAACCATTTCCGTATGATCTTTCCTCGAATATTCAGACAGGGTTCAGTACCATCAAGATCATAGAAGTTTATAAAATCACCCATAATTTATCTTGGTTTTTGAAGAGTTTAACAATATAAGTTATGATTTCGAAAGAACTTTCTTGTTTATGATAAAGCCAAAAAACGTTTACTATGCCAATATATATAGAAAATCCAAAATTTTGATTAGGTCTAAATGGTAGGTGTAAATTGAATGTGATATTCATTTATTGTGTTAATTGAACATGGAAATTTATTTTTTTAAACTAAAATAAATTAACAATAGATATTCTGATTGATGGGATAATTCAATGTGTAACATTTATTAAGTTAAATGAATATTCACATTGTCGTCAACTCAACTTAATTAGATATTGGAAGCAAATTAAATATTCTCCCGTATCTATCTTCATGGATATTCATTTCGAAAACAGTTATCACAAATATAATTTCTATATTTATATCTCTTCTTATATAGTATCTTTCAATTTCTCATTAGATATGTAAAAGATATCAAAGTCCAAATATCAAGCATATTGTTAGTTGTTTGTTACAAAAATTGAATGAAAAACATTTATTAGATTAGTATATATGGTAATTGTCAAGTCAAATCAGTAAACATCATGATTACAAATATTGGAAAGTGAACCAAGACTAATATGTAACATTTCTTATTAAATGAATTTTGCACGCTCAAGATAAAGAAAAGTAAATTACGAAACCTTCACTTTTTGTTAATGTTTCAAATTTAGTTTATATTCCATATAATTCATTTAGATTTTTTATGGAAATTTCTTAATATGTTATTCTTTGTGCTGGAAAATATTCTTTAACTAAAACAACCCATAACAAACTTTGAAAGCAATTTAATACATAACCATTTTTGGACAACATAAGTTTTTGACAAAACTAAACAAAAGATAGATTTTTAAAGAGTTAGACGACATCAGACATTATTGGAGGAGAGGATCAAGACTGGAGTATTGGCATTTTGCCAGAAAAGCTGAAGAGTGATACTTTGTTTGGCCTTGATATTATTTGCTTTCAGAAATTCTCTTAATCCGCTAGCTAAACGAACACGTCTCCTATCCGTATCCGAGTAGAACACAAGCTCAACAGGCCATTTCTGTCCATCATCATTGACCATCAAAATGGATTTGTCAGCAATAGTCCACAAGTCGTTTGCATCAACAAAGGACTTAGGAAGATACTACAAAACAAACAAATATGGTTCATGTAACAATACTTAAAACACACCAAAATACGAAGAAATGACTGACCATTCTGCTTCGCTTTATGCAGTCAGTTGTGACGTTCAAGGTGACAAACTTCTCCCCAGCTCCTACGAAAATCAACTCCATTATTACTGAAAACATTATAAACCACCAAATATTGTCCAGAAAATAAGTGGAATCAAACAGCTTACTTGTGCTACCTTCTCCAGTCTCCATAGGAACGGCTGTATTTTCTTAAAAACAATTTCGATTATTAGTCAAAATATTATACATCATTAGAAATTGTTTGAAAAATTAGTGGAAAAAATAATTAATCGTGATACCTTCTCCAGTCTCCTTCGGAGGTGCTAAAATGAGACATAAAAATCATCTCGATTATTAGTAAAAAAATTAGAAATCATAATTAAATCTCCAAGGTAAAAACACTTACTCGTTAAACCTTCTCCAGTCTCCAATAGTTCTGCCGTTTTTTGGTATGTGATCTCACAACCGTTTGATTGAAACTGGTGTACCATATGGAAGTCAGCACCTCCACGATACTCAAAAATTAGAACATCTAACTCTTTTAATGCATGAGCTCTGAAGAACCGTTTCCAACCATCTCTAATCCTATTACCATCTAGTTTGATAGGAAAATCTTCAGCCCTTAAATCAGATGTGAGTACACCGTCAATAACATCTGTTTTTCCAAGTATAAAGCTATCAAAGAACTTGTCCGGTAAAACCTGTAACACAAGTTGAAACAATTACTGCCAGAAGAAAAATCAGGTTTGAAAAACTCGCCTTAATAACATAGCCACACTACGATTACATACCAAACTCCTTGTACACCTATGTGGAAGCATAGGCACGAAAAACCGTGGGTGTTTTATCTTCTTATTGTTGTCTGCAAGTTTTTATAAGCAAGTCTAAATCAAAATCAATACATGCATGGATCAAAACAAAAATATGAATTAAACTGCAGCTTTGAATAGAGAACTCTTTTTTTAGGCATCATGTCCAAGTTGCAGAACAGATGATTTGTAGAAAACGTCACCATCGGTTTATATCACTACAAATCTGAAATGCATAAAAGACAAACCCTAATTCTTTACAACTGCATCTACTTCCAAATTCAGAGTTACCTTGTTGGATGAGTTTTTGAGAAATCAAGATTCTCTTACTACCACTCTCTAGACTGCAGCGCCAAGATTGGAAAACAGTTATTTCAATCCCTTCTGCACTTTTCTGTTTTTTGGCTAATTTCAGACTGAAAAAAACTTATAAATCGTTTCAACTTCATGGTTAAATATGGGCCATAATTAATTTGGGCTTTTATTAATGACTAACTTATTAATAAATTAGCCCAAATAAAATAATTGATTTTGTACAATCATGAATTCTTTATTTATGCTAATTTCTAATAAATATTGATATAAGGAAAATTTAGCATGAGTAAAAATATAAACGAAATGTGTATAATTATTTTACAAATTCGTATACTTTCTATTAAAACATTTCGAAGATGTTTTTATCATGATGTCTAATTAATTATATTTCCAAAACTGAACATGAATTGTTGATAGTCTTGTTATTAGATGATCTATTGGATAGAAACTTTTTTGTCTGAATAAACGAAAATAACTTTGGATTATAAACATCAAAACAACCCTCCTTTTTAAAAATACATATTTTAAACAGCAGTCTAAAATAAGAAATTTTTTGCTATCTGCCAGGGACATCTCTCTCATTAGCAAGGGAAGCTTCAAGGGGCTCAAACTCATCCAGCATACCTTCAACTTCAGGTAAAGGAGGGTTGGGTAGAATATCAGACAATCCATCTTGTGTCTCTACTTCAACATCTGAAGTATCACCTGGAAAAAACTAATGTTTAGTAAAAATCTAACCAAATAAATAACATAATCACGTTTTAGAAGACAAAAAATGATACATGTAAAACGATGAATATTACCTCCAAAACGGTTTATCTTCCAGAATCTCAAAACACAAATAACATTATCACGTTTAGAAGCATCTAATCTCTTTGTGAAATCATGGGCGTGAGTACCTAGAGCTATGCATCTTAACTTGTTACCCCTTCAAAATGTAAGCAAAAACAACTTACAAATATTATTTGCATGTTATACAAAGAAAAATTACTGATCTATAACCAAATAATTGATATTACCGTGAGTCTTTGATATGAAATATTCTTCTTGATGCTGCAGGGTTATCAACCTCTGCAACCATGGGTCCTGAACTGAACATCAAGCCCATTACATCTGCAAAATAAATGAATATGTTAGAACAGTAAATAATAAAATCAAAAAGTTATACACCCAAAAATCTGACATGCATACCAACAGAAACATTAGTAGGAGTTGAGTAATCTTGGACTTCTTTGATAGTTAAGAAATCAAAGAAATGTTTGTCATTAATGGCAACTGTTATTCTCCGGATGGTAGATCCAGAACTTATACAGAGAATGTATTCAGACTTCGTTGCCCGAAATCTGGAACAATCATAGGCAACCTTGACACATCGTATGTCAATCCACTTCCCTTCTTCTCCCTCTAAACCTATATAGTCGGAAGAATATTCTGGAGCAAGAACCAATTCCATCTTTGTACCCTAAACCAGCAATGATTTAAATTAGTTTATATATATACTATAATGCCTTACAGATATCAAAAGTTAATATACACTACTTATAATTTTTAGGAAACAAAGCTTATGTTTCCACTTACCATTGTATCAGCGATAACAAAATTACGGTATAACCCTTGCCCGTGAACGTGATACTCATATGCCTTGAGCATTTTAACTTTAAAATGTCAATCTTCTGTTGATCGGTTAACCTCTGAAAGAAGATTGTATCTCTCCATAGATTTCGTTTGTTAAATTTGTAATTTTTTGAAAACGGTTTCGCAGGTTTAGAAGAAGAGAAATGAGTTTTTTCAATGAATATAGGAAATTCAAGAGACTGTCTATATCTTTACAGACGCTTCTTTTAAACAAACCGCCTAGAAGACTGACTGACTTATAAATCGTTTCAACTTCATGGTTAAATATGGGCCATAATTAATTTGGGCTTTAATTAATGACTAACTTATTAATAAATTAGTCCAATTGAAATAATTGATTTTGTACAATCATGAATTCTTTATTTATGCTAATTTCTAATAAATATTGATATAAGGCAATTTAGACTGAGTAAAAATATAAACGAAATGTATATTAAAAAAACCCATAAATAAACCAAAGCATTGTTTTAAAAAACACCAAAATGATCCGATAATGAATATAACAATCCGAAAAAGAGTTCTAAGTAAAAGGACTAATCATCGATCTTCTCGATCTTGATAGTCTTCAAGCATTTCTCTTTAGTAGCTGAGTTGATATCAGCCAAATCTCCTAGCGTTTTGGGCTTGGACAATGGAGTCAAACAGGCATCTGAATTTTCTTGACTGTTAATATCAATCAACGAAACCTGCGAAATAACATAATATGATCTTAATAGAATAATCCTTTCAATGTCACACTATAATCATGCATTTGCATAATAAATAGTTTGTATATATCAAATTACTTGATTATAGGATAAACTTACTTGCTCACTGGAAATAGCTGAATCCATTGGGTTAAGAGGCTCTGATCCCTCCTCGATCTTGAGAACTTCGTCAATAGACCAAGTTTTTCCAACCTTATAGATTTTCGATCCCCAAAAAACGTTGTCTTTGTTTACCAACACTCCAAATTGAAAAGCTTTTACAACCAAATCCTTTATAGGATCAGGCAGTATGGTTAGATCTTCCATCTGTGATATAAAAAACATTTATTCAATATGAACGTTTAAATGAGGTTGAGTGCATATAAAATATGGATAATAACCTCATCCAACGATCCATCTAGCAGTGTATCGGCTGATATCCCAATCAGTTTCTCAGCAACTGAATCAAGTAGCATGAACTTTATCTCTGCTGTTTCATCTTTCACCATAAGATGCAACTTGAACCTGCATAGAATAAATAGTGAAATATAGGATTCAAAACATAAAAACATTTTTGCAAGAAAAAGCTTGGTTAAAAAGAACATACTTGGATGAAACGTCTGTGATATTGTCCTTGCATTCGTCACAACGGAACAAATTAGTATGGACGGCAGATTTTATTTTGATGACCCTTTTATTGCATTTTGCATGGTTGAAGTAATACCATGCATAATCCGTATCATTAGCATATATGGTGCCTTTAACCCTGACTTTTCCTTCCTTCAACCATTAAAATACACATAATATAAACATAAGTAAATTATAAATAGAATGCAACTAAATAAACTACTATATGGGTACCTCGGTAGCCATAAGTATTTCTGATACACAAAGCTCAGGAAACTCTGCCCACTGCTCTGGTTTGTTTTTTTTTTCCTATTGACCAAAGCCTCTCCTTGTTCACACACACCGAGAGCAAGGCCATCATCGGGTAGCCTTAAACAATTAGAATCAGTAAACCTCAATATATAAGCAAAACATTATGTACTGGTGAGAAAAATAACCTTCATAAACTTACATTGTCAGAAATTCTTCAGCTTCCGGGCAAGTTGGGTTCATAATGACTTTAGAAGCGTCAAATGAATTTGTGATTTGAAGTTCTCCTAAATGTCAGACAATCATTGGTCATATCGGACATTGGTAAAACATTGATAGAACAATATGATTTTATGAATCGTTTAATCAAGAAGCATTGATTCTTTGAATCGTTTAAGCAAGAAGCATTGTCCATGGTTACAAACCTTTGTATGTGTTGATTTTTGCAAATCGGATCAAACAAATCAATGGGTTACCATTGGCTTCTTGACATGCATTAAAAACTTGCTCAGCAAAATTCCCTCAAAGACAACATGTCAATCTTTGATCACTATAAAAAATTTGCATTAGTACATTCATTTTGTAATCATAGAACTAAATCCAGTAACCATCGAAACTTACTCAGTATTTCTCAAAGTAAACTCAATTTTCTTCCTCTCTTTACCCATTACTTGAACAGGATCCATGCCACCAACGTCCATAACTTGGCCAATAACATCTAATCGCAACAAATAAAAAAGTAAAACAAATAATTAATACCATAAAGAGGTTTTGAAATGATAGAAACATTGGGGTTCAGTTCTTAAACTTACCAACCAAATGATGTGTTTTTAGACTACCATTGGAAATGGATTCAAAACTTGCCAATGACAAAAAACTATCATCAAGCTTGAGTTCAGATCGAGTAATAGCCGTATTACTCAAGAAAGACATTTTGTAGACATGGTCGGTTGGTCTATATTGACCAGATGCAGGTGTTACTGAAAAATTCTCAATAACCCTCCATTCTCCAATGGGTAGATGTTTTTGAACTCGTACCAAATATTGTTTTTTGCATGAAGCATGAATTTTGACACCCTACAATGAAATAATTAAAAATTCATGACAAAACCATTAAAGCTAAATGTTTAACACAATAACATAATAAATTCCCTTACCGTTTTGTCAGCCAACACGAGTTCCAATGACTCTCTACTAAGAGCAGTAAACTGCTTCCAAGAGTGAAGGACTTTCACTTGAACTCGCCATGTGGTTTTGAATGGTTTCACATCTTTGAGATATGAGAAATTTTTGGTAGAACTCATTTTGTCGGCTGGTAGAGAGGAAAATAGTAACAAAATGCGTTAAGAGAGAGTGAAGACTTTGATGTACGATGTTCGTATATATAGTTTTTTTAAGGTCAAGATTTTCGGTAGAATATAATTGGCATATTCGAATGAAATATTAAATTCTAAATATCTTTGATTGATATCGAATATTATGGTAACTGAATTAAGAAACATTTTGAATTTGAATGCACTATCGAGACTTGCGTAATAAGCTTAATATAATTAGATTCCTAATCTGTTAACGAAAGATATCGACCGATTTAATGCAAAAAAAAAAATTAATGGGCGGGAAAGATTGAAACATTACGAATGGGCGGAAAAGATGTTTAGAATATTATTGGCATATTCGAATGAAAATTTAATTCCAAAATATCTTTAACTGATATCGAATATATTATCGTAACTGATTTTAGAAACATTTTGAATTCGAATGTATTAGCTCGACTTGGGCGATAAGATAAATATATTTAGATTCCTAATTTGTTGTGCAAGATATCGAATGGTTTAATGCGAAATAAATGTTTACAACTTGGAGGGTTTAGATTCGAATGCTTAAAATGAACGGCCTAGATCCGAAAACGGGTTCCGGGCTATATCGATTTAATATCCCCTAGATTGGACGGCCAGATTAAAACGTTAATAATGAACGGGGGAGATTTAAAAACAGGATCCGCGATGTATCCGATTAGGATCCGCGCTATATCCGATTAGGATCCGCGCTATACCCGAGTAGGATCCGCGTGCCAAAATTTAAAATGAGCAACATTTAACGGACGGTCGGATTAGTACACACGCGAATAGACGGACACGATTAGAAGAAAGGATCCGGAAACAAAAAAAACCCGGCCCGGATCCGCGCGCTAGCGTGACAAAATATCCAAAAATTCCAGGTTTTACCCTTAATGAAAAAATACACTCCTAACGACTTCAAGGGCAATTTTCATAAATACAACCTTTTTGTACCAAAGACGGTTTCCTGTTTTTATAGTATAGATGTTTCCTGGAATACTAGTGGACAGTATATTTTGTCCTAACTTCGACGCTAATTAACAACAAAATAAGGATAAAATATTTTCGTTCTAAATAACATCAAAGTTGCAAAGAATAATTTTTTGTTATTAGGTAGATAGTAATGGGGTTTTTTTTGTCAACTGTAATGGGGTTTTATATGAAATATCAGTAGCTTACGACGAATTTGTCAGAAAATGTATAAATTGATGATAAATCAAGGAGGTTTTTATCCGCAAAATTAAGCTTTAACTTTACACTTTTCTTCGTAAACAAAGCAAAACCTCCATTCACACCCCTAGGCTCAATCGAATATATTCGTTCGTATCCCAGCCATTCCTGCTAATCCACTATATTATTTTTACTACTCTTAGTCTCCATAAGAAATATAACCTCCGGGAAATGGTTGCCACACATCTCCTTTGGGCAATGAACTATCAGGTCAAGTGTACACCCCAAGCCCTGGCAGTTCCAACTCAAAATACTCATTAAACCTTGAGCGATCCCTCCTTTGGGATCACCTTAAAGTTTTTTTTACCTCAGCAAACCTTGAGCTTCAACTTCTGAACTAAATTCCTTCCTCTTACGACTGATTACCACCGCTTTTCCTTTTCTATTATCAGCATCAGCAGTATCAGTGACAACCCGCAAATTACCCATTCCTTGTGTTTACTCTTTGTAGGTATATTTCTCTGCTTCACCTTGACCCGGTTGGTTCCGGAAGAACTGGGTTGGTAAGACCATGCTCTGTAAACCGTTGAGCCACCGTGAAAAGGAGCATGAGTAAAAGGCAAACAATACTCCTCCATTCCATCACCTGATCCACCAGCCAAGCCACAATTCACAATACGAGATACTCCAGCCTTAAAGGCTGCATACATAAGTTTCTTTGGTACCTCAACATTCACAAAAGGTTCCTCCTCTAATATTTTCTCTTTGCCTTTTAGAGTGTAATCAAACACTAAGATTTTTTCTTTATTCATGTCATAAGAGATAACTTGGGGAGCTTCAAGCCGTGGTATAGACCTCTGCGCCATACTATCTTCTCCACCTCCTTGATTGAGCAAATAACTCTCTCCATTCTCACCCTCAGATCATCACCATTAGACATCCGCAGATAATTTCGCATTTCCTCTAGCACCTCCTTAGCTATTCTCGGTTTGCCTGTCAGTGGATCCACACAAACTTGTTTCTCATCGAGAAAAACAAATAAGAGATCATAAGGTTGTAAAACCGAGATGGGTATATGCTTTTTGTCATCCAAAATTTCTGACGCCTTAAAGATGCTTCATCTTTCCTTTTCTTCACCAGAATCAGGCAAATGCTTTGTTCATGGATAAGTCTATGACATGAGAAACACCTTTTCTGAACGTTCTCATAATGATACGAAATCACCGTATACTTTCCCATTAGGCAGATTAACCACCTTCGACCTACGAAAGTTTGGAAATATTGAAACGCAATTTCACTCTAACGAAATATTGACTTTGAGGCTTCAGAGGATCAAAAATGACTTCCTTTACTTCACCAACCAAATCGCCCAAAGCAGTGATGGCTTTGATAGTATTGTAGTTTATAGGGATCCTGCTGATCTGAACCCACAAATAAACATGTTGAAGATAATCCTCAGGAGGATTTCCAACCCATCCAAGATCATTCACCATTCATTGAACATCGGGAACCCTTATCAATCACATCCTGCAAATCGTGTTCATTGTTAAAAATGAACTGAAAGTTCTCTTGAGACAACGCCACACCTCGAATCTTCTCATATTTGTGTCATTTCCTTGGCATATCCAGTATTAGGCTTGACATCTTCTGACACTCGGAATTTAGAACTCTCCCCATAAGACTAAGAACATTCTTCCTTAAGAGACATGGCCATAAGTACCTACCGACTACTACAAACATCTTAAACTTAAATGCGATCTTCTCTACCTTCCACCAACACCCTTAAAGACCGCAATAACTTCTACTCACTTAAAATAGACACAATTGGCACACACTTTTCAGAATAAAAAGGAGGCCAAATGCTGACGAAAATAGCAAGAAATTTTCGAGAACAGGATGAACCCTAGCAAATTTTCAGATCTATTTTTTGAAACTTATAAAGTGACGATAGATTGGATGAAAAAAAGCCAAAAGGAAAAGTGTTATTCGAGACAGTAGAGGGTACTGATTGAGAAAAAGGGTTCTGAACCCAAAAGAGGGATTCATTCTCACTAATAATAGATGTCATTTTAGTTAAATGAGAAAATGAGCTTTGTGTAAGAAAACTAAGGGTTAGTTGCTGAAACACTTTGGTTACTGTTTTAGGGACTTCTTATTTCCTAATAGCAATTTTTCGTACGTAATTAACTCATTAATACATTATTCAAACTATTAACTGAATTTAGTAACTAACTAAACATATATTTTGAATAGCTTTGGTTATAGCAAATTATTAATTACAGTAGTAATGTTAACGTAAATTGATTAGGAAAACATTAATTTATTTATGGGAAAAAAAAAGTTTTGATGAAAATAAAACAAATTTTTTTGGTAGTTTAATAAAAATATTTGAATACAGGAAATGATATTGGTTTACATTAAGAAAAAAATCATTTTACTTTATATGGTAATAAACACAAATAATTAAATTTCCTTTCTCAAGTTTTCACTTATTGGAGCAGCTGCAAACCGCTTTCTTTCTCCGTCTTCTCAGACTCTCCCAATCTATCTTTCTCTGATCAGAGCAATGGAAATTAACGGCGAGAATCGTGAACGCCCGATCATCATGGTCACTAACGACGACGGAATAGACGCGCCTGGTCTCCGTTCTCTCGTTCGCGTCCTCGTCTCCACCAACCTCTACGACGTTCGCGTCTGCGCTCCTGATTCGTACGTTTTGCTCTTAAACTCGTACTATTGTAGCTCCGTCGATGTTCGAGTTATAATCCTGATTTTGATCGCTGGCTTTTTGACTCGTTATCCAGGGAGAAATCTGCTGTTAGCCACAGTATAATATGGAGTAGACCCCTCACTGCTCAAAGAGTTGATATTGATGGAGCTGAAGCCTATGCTGTTTCTGGTTTGTTTTATTTTTGCTATTGAGAACTCTTATATATTATGGTTTGAATGATATGATTATAGATTAAATGTTTCCTACATATGTTGTTTTCAAGGAACCCCTGCGGATTGCACTGGTTTGGGCTTATCGGAAGCACTCTTCCCTTCACTTCCTGACCTGGTAATTGTAACAAATTCATTACAATCAGCATCAAAATGAATTCGACTTCAAAAATTATGTGTCAATAGAGCCTTGGAGTTGTGTTTGACAATAGCTACTACTGCTTAATCCATATATAGGAGACATCTAAGATCTGTTGTCTTCCATTGTTTTCCCTTTCTATTTTTCTTTTTGGAGATTGTGATGAGTGTTTGTTTTCTTCATGCAGGTTCTTAGTGGTATAAACGTGGGTAGCAACTGTGGATATAACATGTATGTCAACATTTCATCCTCTGCTTCCAGCATTAATTTTGTCTGTTTGAAAATTGATTTCAAAACTAGCAACTTCTTCCTGTATAAGATGCAGAAATGATAGTTAGAATGTTTCACTGGCAACTTTAAACTATCTATCAAATGATCACTGTTGGCAGCGTCTACTCTGGAACTGTTGCTGGCGCTCGTGAAGCCTTCATTTATGATGTCCCTTCTGCCTCCATATCATATGATTGGTATAAGTTTATTCCCTCAAGATTCTGATTCTTCTATGATCCCAACTTTTTCTTTAGCCTTCATACCCATCTTTAATGCGCTCTAGGAAACGTGGAGACATCAATGTTAATGATTTTGTTCTTTCTGCCCAAGCTTGCTTGCCTATTATCAACGGCATGCTTAATGCGATAAAGAACAAAACTCACCCAACAAACTGCTTTCTGAATATCGATTTGCCGACTGATATTGCTCACCATAAGGTAACTCTTACTGCAGCTTTTTAACTACAAATCATATGTCCTTATTCTTCTTTCTCTTAATGAAGGGTTACAAACTAGCTACACAAGGAAAAAGTTTGGGTAAAATGGGATGGAGACAAGTGAAGGAAGAAGCACAAGGAGCAAAGATGTTGTCAACAATGTCAATGGAAACAGAATCTGGAGTGGTCTCAGAGAAGGACACATCTGCCCATCATTCCAAAGATAGCCGTTTATTCAAGAGAGAGGTATTCGTAATCTTACACTTGCTTTGTAATATACACATAAAATTGAGTCCCTTGGTTCTTATGCTTGGATAGCTAAGGACTGTGGTGGTTGAAAAAGGGACTGATCTTCACTTCCTACGAGAAGGATTTGTAAGCTCCCCATTTATGTCTCTTATCCATTTACCGTTAATCAAACGTGATGGTAAACGCTACGCTCTTTTGAACCGCAGATTACAGTGACGCCGATTGGAGCTCTCTCTCAGGTGGATGTGGATTGCCAAAACTATTACAAAGATTGGCTTCCCAAGATTTCTTCATCCTTGTGATGCCGCCAAATGAAAAACTTTTTCAGGATCCCTTTGTGGACCACAAGTTGTTGTAGTCCTATTATTACCCAATGATCATTTCTTCTTTTCGTGTTTGACCTCTTAACACCTTCTGACCGACGTAAACGTCCAGTTTCCACTAAAAACTGCTTTTACAATGTTGTGAATTTTTTCATCATCTTCCCAATATGGAAACATCTCCTCGCAGAGTATTGTATCCTCTTCTGCAAAAATCATCACAGTTTTATATATTAGCTATCATAAAACAATAAGTTCTAAATTCTACAACGTACAAAAGCACCAATCTAGCCATACATAAAACCCCTGTTGCCATTGCCACTCAATGAAAGATGCGTAGATACATAGATATCCTAACTTGATCCTTTCTTCTGACTCGCAAACTCCACAAGCTTTTATCAAACTAACTACACTTGGACCATCATCAACATGCACTCCAAGCTTAACCCAAAATTCTCTCATTTCTTCGGTAACTTCAGTTTGTGGATCTTCGATATCTTGACAATTAGGACCTGTTAACAGTTCCTTACTGGTTTTGCACCAATGAGACGCCAAATCTCATACTTTTGACCGCAAACTAGCTGAGAGGTCAACATGTAGTGAACCAGCCTCGACGACCACACGAACTTCAACTTATAGAATTTTATGGCGAGTTACACATGCAGATACTCCCACTCATCACTATGCTCAAGTTTAGACAATAACTTCATCCCAGAAATAGAATGGTGGTTTATGCTTTTCTCTGGCTCGGGCTCATCACCTTTCTTGTATAACCTAGCTGGAAATTCAGGATTCATCATCCTGCATCCAAATGAACGGAATTTCCATGTCAGAAATATAATCTAATTCTTTAAAGTTTCCAATATTATTAATTTAAATTTATAGAGGTTTTGGGAAGAACACCAAGTAAAAAAATAAATCCTCCAAATGAGAAACTGCTGGAAATCTGCAACAGAAGTTCTCACAACCTACAAAGAGTCTGCACATAACTGAAAAGAAGTTTGCCGCACCACAACAAAATAAATAAAAAATTTGAAATAAAAACTGCAAAATCCACCAGAAGTCTGCAAGACCGCAAACTACAAAAGATCTGTAATAATATTTACCAGACATCTGTGGGATCGAACTTTCAATACCATAAACCCAGAAAACACGTGAAACCCTAATTCTAGAACTGTCTTTTTTTTTTTATAAGCAAAACAAAATCATCAACGAAACCATTACAAGACCGAAAACAGTTCATATAAATTAGAACTCCTACCTTAACTCCAAATCAAAACTTCACCGTGGAAACTCGACGGCGAACAAGATCGAGGAACCAGAGAAGCAACTGTGGAAAAACCAAATACAAAAAGCAACTAAACCGGCGTTACAAAACCCTGAATCGGCATTACAAACCCAAATCGTTTTGTTAATGTAAACACACTTGTCTCCAAAAAATTTCACAGTATTTCTTGGTTCACTATCTAAGAAATAATAAAATAAGGGATTTATGGCAGAAGTAACACTTTATTACATAGTATTTAGAGAACTAACACTTTTGAGTTTGTATTAAATTGAATAACACTTTTTTATTGTTATAATTTGTGAAACTCGATTTTACCCTTTAAATGTATTTCACTTGTGGAAGCCCCTTGGCCCAGTGGTCAAGGGTTTAAAGGCTTCTACACCAAATCTGGGGTTCGATTCCCAGAGAATGCAGTTTAGCCAGATTAATGATTGCAAGCTTCTAGGAGGTCCAGAGTGAGTTGCAGGTAACAACCAGCCATCATGGTCTCATGTGTTGCGGGAGAGCTGTCCATCGTAGGTGTGGTACATGTGAAGCCGTTCGTCGTAGATCAAGTGTTGCAGGGGAGAGCTGAACCATGGAGTCATTGTTCGTGGAGCTATTCATCGTAATCGTAGGTGCTGCAGGTAGTTGAATCATGGTGTTGATCTTGATCAGAAGATTCTTAGTGTTAGGATTAGATCAGATATATCACTCATGATTGTAATAGTGTTCTAGTGTTCTAGACGATAAAAAAAAAAATATATATATTTCACTTCCCAACTAAGCGCGTGAAGCGATGTAATTTTTTTCATGAATTTTTTTATTAATAATGAGTTGACAAATTTAATATTTTTAAATACACCAGATCTGGTTTTCTTTTTCTTCTCTCTCACTGTATCTTTTGGATTCTTGAAACACTCTGCCAACACTATTTGCAGTTATGAATACATCTGATAAATATACAGCCAATTTCTTTTCAAAATAATTGATTACAATTTTTGAAGAAAACTTCCACTGGTTAGTCTCACGACTTTTGATAAATATACAGCCGATCGTCGACGTCGTCGCTGGGTACAAACTTCTCTTGTTGGAATTCGAAGATCTGGTAGTGAAGCTCCACCCTCGTCTGTCAATATATTTTTTATCGATTTCAAGCCTAAAATCGAAATCGTTTTCATAGATTTATCATAAGTTGCTATGGATCTAACAAAACTCTAAAGAAACACTGAAAAAAGAAAAAAAAGAAAAGAAAATTTACGGCCACCATAGATTAGGTCTGCACGAGCCCTTTGAAGAAATGATATGGAAATATCATTTTTTAATCGAACCCGCGTCAAAGATGTAATATGATAGACTTCAACCACCAGACCAACCGAGATATCTGTTCGTTATTTTACGTTATGTAATATATAAAGATAAACAATATAAAATCCTAAAACTAGGCCTGTTGGAACAAGATGTGTGGATGATATATAGCCACTCATCGTCTAATTTGTTATGTCTGCTTTTGGTTTCAAGGGTTTCAAAACTGGCTCATTCACAGTATTTTCCCAACGAAAGTTTCATTATTTTGCACATGTACGAGAAAAAGGATTCTGACTGCAGTTAAACGATGTGTACCAATGATTTGGGTTTTATTCTGGAACGATTGTAACGATGAATCTGAGATTTAAAACTAAATTCTAATCTCTAAAGCCAATATATAAATCTTAAAACGAAAACTTAAACCATAATCCCTAAACTCCTAAATCAAAATCTTGAACCCTAAACCCTAATACCTAAACCCTAAATCTCAAATGACTTAAACCCTAATCCATAAACCCTAAACCCCAAAGAACTTAAACCCTAATCACTAAACCCAAACTTTAAAGGGTTAAAACCCTAAACCCTATATCTTAAATCATAAACCATAAACCATAATTTGAAAACCTAAAAAAATTAAAAAAAATAAAACTAAACCGTAATCCCTAAATCCAATATGTAAATCTTAAAAAAATAAAAACTGAAACCCTAATCCCTAAACCGTAAATCTCAAAGGGCTTAAATCCTAAACCCTAATCCCTAAACTCCAAACCCTAAACCCCAAAGAACTTAAACCCTAATCACTAAACCCAAACCTTAAAAGGCTAAAACCCTAAACCCTAATTCATAAATCCTAAACTATATTTCCTCTTATCTTCGCAGGACCTGCTTAATGAATTCATCAAAGAAACTCTCCTCGTCATCTCTCTTATCCTGATCATTAGGTTCTTAGCCATCTCCCATGACCTAAAGGCTTCGATGTGAGTTCCTTCTACCGTGAAATATGATCAAGAAAACCCTGGTTAGGTTCATTATTAAAAAGATAAGAAACTAGCTCGTATACAAGCCAAATACAATCTCATTTTTGGTCTTTCTAAAAGGTTTTTTTTTGTTTTTCATTTTGTTCACCGTTATTATATACAATAATCTGAATTTTTATATACTTTTTTTTTGAACTGCATCTGAATTTTTATATGCATGTCTGAAAATATTCTACTGTAATATACATATATATAATGTTTTAAAATTTTTAGTATTATACACAAAATTTTCTGAAAACAGCTGCTGGTTTTATTATTTCACTCCACATAAATAATATACAAATATATATATTTAGATGTGAACATGTAAAATTCAGTTATGAACATTCATTGAGAGGTTTATATGTTCATACCTAGATTTATACGTTCATATTTAGGTTTCACATTGGTTTAAATTTCATCTTGTACCATGAACGTTCATTTAAAAGTTTATACATCTATATATTTGGTTCGCATATTTACACACTTCTTTGGATGGTTTTGTGAAAAAGATTGAGGATTTGCACCAGAAAAAGTTAGAGTTTTGACCACAAGATCTTAGCTCTAGTCGATGTAGTTATGGTCGCGCTTCATATCAAACGTATATACGTTCATAGAAAACATGTTACGTTCATATCATCATATATACGTTCATATCAAATGTATATACGTTCATAGAAAACATATTACATTCATATCATCATATATCATATATACGTTCATATCAAATGTATGTACGTTCATAGAAGTTCATATCCGACATATATACATTCATATATATATATATATATATATATATATATATATATACATATATTATAATGAATAAAAATATAAAGACTTATTATTGGACACTTTCTTTTTCATCTCTACGTGTCATAATATACGGAAAGATAAAAAAGATTAATAAAATTATACTTTAATGTTTGTCCATAATAAATCTATATTCTTAAACATTTAATTGAACCTATCCATGGCAACACAGCTTGATTAGATGATAAAACAATTAATGTAAATGTCTTAAATCCTAAACCCTAATGCATAAACTCTAAATCCCAAAGGGCTTAAACCCTAAACTCCAAACCCTAAATCCTAATCTCTAAACCATAAATCCCAATTGGCTTAAACTATGAACGTTCATTTAAAGGTTTATACGTTCATATCTTCAGTATGTACGTTCATACACTTGATTTTTAGGTAGTTATACCCTAATATATAGATGAATAAAAATTATACATATAATAATGAATAAAAGTATATAGACTCAATTATGTTATCCTATCTTAATGTTCACGAAATACTTCTCACACGCTCTTTATTTAAATTAACTCCAAGCTAATGAATTGAATTTCAGCAATTGATGCATCAATATGAGATGAGATGCAAAGTTTTTAAAGGCAATGTGACTTTGGCTAGCTACAAGATAGTTTGTTTTTCATTGTATAAATATTTATATTCTATTTTTTTGTCAAAAAATACTTTTCTTTCTAAAAAATAGAGCACATCTAATGTAAAAAAGAATTGGTGTTTTGGAATTAATTTAACATTTTCCAGAAAATAATAAATCCAAGCTAGGGTACAAATCTACTTTGAAATCAAACAAACGATATTCCATAATTTAGTATAAGTCTAGTGAATGGCAAGATATGTTTTGGGACAACAATAGTAGCATATAGTAGTCAGTCGAGTCGGTCTCTAGAGACAAAGACCTGAAGATTCATATTGTTTGTCTTGGGACAGCAATAGTAGCATATAGTAATATACATTCATATCAACCATATATACATTCATATCATCGTATATACGTTCATAAAAAGAACATTTTCTGGGTTCACCCCTAGGAGTGAAACCATTTGTAGAACCCTGACACATTGTCATCGCCTAATAAACCCAACACCTCATCTACATCAAACACTTCGTCCACACCAAAGTTCCATGGTTCATGTTCACTGCCACCTCCCATTAGCCACTCATCTAAGGTCTCCTTTTTCTGGTCCAGTCCAATTCCAGAAAAGTCAAGACTGTAATATTAACAAGTCTTTCAAAAGAATTTACAATGTGAACCAAATTACTATATGTCATCTTCAGTGACTCCGAGGTTGGGGCTAGTTTGATGAGCTCGTTTCTTCATGGCTTGCTTCAGCTTGGCTAGGTTTTGGTTCTGGTTTCGGTTCCGTCGACTGGACATGCTTCTTGAATTGAACCAAGATCATGGTCATGTTATCACAGCCTTCACCACCTGATGTATTTGGAGCCATGCATCTATCAAGAACTTTTTCACATACCACCAAGAGTTGGGTTTCCTGAATATTATCGATCCAAAGAGAGACTGTAGAATCTAGCAGAGGAAAGACTGGAGAAAAAAAAATTCAAAAGATCCAAACGAAGACAGTTCAAGTTATCTTACCGTATTCATCTTTTCATGTATAAAATCAACGAGTTGTTGACTTGTCATGCAATCCTTGCAGATATGAGATGAACCAAGACATGTGTTTCAATATCACTACCACGAAATGAACTTGTTTGGCAAACTCATTTTACCAAATTCCATCGCAGGCAAGAACAAGGAAGTCATCATCATCGCAGAGTTCAACCTGAAGAGATCAAAAAAATGTGACACAGAAGATGTTTCAGGAGAAAGAGAACAGGTATTAGACCCACTTACAATGTTTATATCTGGAGTGGCGGTAACTATCTGCTTTTCAGTTGGCAAAAACTTATTCTGCTTGAATTCCATGTCCCCTGTAAAGAGACAACGAGTTTTCTCCAATCAAAGATTACAAGAAAAGAAAGTTGCATTGTCTGAAGGAGAGGTTACCAATAGCTCTTGCAAGATTCAAGCTTCCATTGACTCGACCAGCATGAATAAAGCCACCAGCTTTCAATATCCTTTCTTTCTCAGCTTCAAGATCTGGTTTGTGATCTCTAGAAAGATTGTATGCTTGGCCCTTTCTAGATATCACACAACGTGAGTCACCAGCATTTGCAACAACTAGCTGTTTGTCTCTAATAACAGCTACACATGCTGTGCTCCCAGAATTAGGTCCAGGAAAATCAGAATGAGGACCCTGTTGTGACAACCAAAGCACAAGTCTTAGACATCTAACTTTACTTTTGCTTAGTGATCCTAATTCGATATTCTATGCAGGCAGCAAAGATTTACTTCTTCAAAGGCCCAAGCATCAGGTTTATTAGCATTGTCCCCGCTTCTTGGTGACCATATAAATCCTTCAATCATTCCACTGAACTTGTTAATCTTGTCACCTAGTACTGCTAACTCTCTCCATCCTCTCTGCCCTTGCATTAGCCACTCATGTTCACTGCCATCTCCCATTAGCCACTCATCTAAGGTCTCCTTTTTCTGGTCCAGTCAATTCCAGAAATATCAGCTGAGTTAAGTTCCCTCATTTCCTCTTTTACTTCCAGCTCCTCTTTAATACACTGCAAGCTATTCAAGGGAACATATCCATCCTCTAGTTTTAACTACTCAAGTGCACAAACTTCAGATTCACCTGACAGTGTAGTGACGGAGCCAGACGAATTAGCGATAGTCGAAGGAGAGTCATTTGAGATGTCAGGGAAGACTGAGCCGAGCAGACTGACCGTATATAGCTTTAGCAGCCTCGTCATTAGCCAATGCAGCTTCATTAAAGGATTCTCCAAAAACCCAACGAGCCCCCTTCTAACTGAAGAACATACCCATTAACAAAGTTAAAAAAAAAATGGATTTGTTTCAACTAAAATCCTCTCCTTTCCAAGGATCCTAACCATAAGTAAAGCCGCCATTTGCACAGACCTCAATCTATTGAGAGAAATTATTCCGAAAACTTCCCAGTTTTTGTTTACGAAGGACCCTATAAAACCCAATAATTGAACATACTAGCTTCTTCCACCTGCAGGACAAACATGGTGATACCCACAAAAACAATAAAACCCTATAGAAATCAAAAATCATTCTTCATTCTTCTTCCTCGGAAAATTGTTAATTGTCTGTGTTTCAGAAATGTTCTCTTCCTCTACTCTCGTCTATTCTCTATCTCTCTTCTTCTCCCTTTCACTTCTCTTCTTCCTCCTCTCTCCTCACATCCTTATCTCTCCCTCCCGCCACAACCTCCTTTCCACCGCCGATGAACTTGATGACCTATCCTTATTCCATCGCGCCGCCGTATCATCCTCCAACAACCACCGTCTCATTTCCCTCTCTCTGATTCCTCCTCCTAAGATCGCATTTCTCTTCCTCACAAACTCCGATCTCACCTTTTTACCTCTCTGGGAAATCTTCTTCCAAGGCCACGACGATCTCTACAACGTTTACATCCACGCAGATCCATCCTCCACCGTATCTCCGCTTCTCGATTCATCAATCAACGCCAAATTCATCCCGGCGAAGAAAACCGCTCGGGCTTCCCCAACTCTAATCTCCGCGGAACGACGATTGATAGCTCATGCCATCCTCGACGGTCCAAACAACCTCTATTTCGCTCTCGTCTCACAGCACTGTATCCCTCTACATTCATTCGCTTAAATCCACGACCACCTATTCGCTCAGTCTCACATAAGCTTCATCGAGATCCTCTCCGATGAGCCTTTCCTTCCGAAACGATATAATGCACGAGGAGACGACGCGATGCTTCCCGAGATCCGGTACGAAGACTTCCGCTTGGGATCTCAGTTCTTCGTTCTAGCGAAACGTCACGCTCTCATGGTGATCAAAGAGAGAAAACTGTGGAGGAAATTCAGATTGCCTTGCCTTGATGTCTGAAGAATTATTTTCCGACTTTGTTGTCTCTGGAGGATCCTAAAGGATGTAGCCATTTTACACTCACACGTGTTAACTGGACAGGTAGCTTTTTTGACCAATGCTTTTATGAGTATTAAATTATTTAATTTTCAAATTAATCAGTCTACAATTTATTCTACCACGCGCTGGAAAAGAAGAAGAGATGGAGAGAAAGGGCATTATCGACATTACACATCAGTAAGTGTCACGTGCTTTATGACATCAAAATAAAGTGTCAGTTTCTGCGTAACAGACATAATAAGTGTTACTCAGCCCAAAAACTCATAAAATAACAGTTTCAAGTGTGAGACCGAAGAACTAGGAAACGAAAATGAAAACGTACTTGAACAATAAAGCTGAGGGTCAAGAAAAAAAAAACTTAGACAAGATCTTGGTCAAGCCGATTCACATGTGGGAAAGAGAAGAAGAAAAAACATGCATCAGAAGCAGTTTATGACATATAAGAGGATCCAACAGAGAAAACAACCTTAACAAGAGCAGAAAGGAAAGGAAAGGAACAAAATAGCAGAAATGAAAACAAAGCGACAATTTCAGTTCTTTTACGGTAAATAAAGATTGGAATGGGTAAACTTTCTTTTTATATGGTTAGTTAATTCTCGGTATGGGTTAAAATTAGGGTTAGTTGGGTTAATTTTTTAGGGAAATTTTTGTAAAACGATAGAAAAGATGATTATTGTCCATTTACTCTTTTGACATAATTACTTTTATTAATATTTTTAAAAAAATAATTTGAATTTTTTAATCTAAAATAATGGTGAAAAATAAAAGCAAAATAAAAATTACCAATGAAATTTTTTAAAAAAATTTTCCCTGTATTTACTATTTTTAAATAAATTCTGTTTATTTGTTTTACGAATAGTAGAACTTGAATTTTACCATGTACAGAGTAGTATAATACGTATTCTACCATTTTCACGAATATCCAAATAATTTAGAATACATAATATACAATTTTCACTATGATCTACCTTTTGTACATTATAAATCTACGGTTTTAACTGCACTCTAAAACCATGGAATATGAAGTCTACTCTTTTCACTATATTCTACAAATTGAAATATTTTGTAGAATACATATTCTAATGTTTTAACTTTATATACAATTTTGTATAATTTATATTTTATCACTTACGCACTATTCAAACCTTCGTTGAACATACAATCCATAATACTTTTTTATTCTGCATTTTGTAGAATGTCCATTCCACCAAATATGTTAAAAATTAAAGAAAACCTACGAACAAGATTTTTGTTTATCATCTGTTGAGACACAATCTGGATGTGATGCATATTGAGAAAAACTTCTTCGACAACATCATGAATACAGTGTAACATGCCGGGAAGAACTAAAGATACTGTAAAATCAAGGTTAGACTTGCTTGGATTTTTTTCCCAAGAATTGAGTTGCATATTCAAGGAAGTGAGGTTGCACCATTTCCTATATTTCAGTTGTCTTTTGAGCTAAATCAGCATTGTTTGATTGGGTATCTGCGGATGTGTGCTTTCCAGAAGAGTATGTTTCTAATCTTTCTAAATGTGTTGAGCCTGGAAAAAAATTCTCAGGAATGAAGAGTCATGATTGTCATTTATTTATGCAATGCCTACTTCCTTTCGCTTTTACCGAGCTCTTCCAGAATAAGTGAACGATGCAATTGCAGATATGTACATTAATTACAATTAATTAAACATATTATGGTTTATGGAGTTTAAAATTGTATTATAATAAATGTATAGGAAATTTTTTTCCCGATATCTCAGTACTAGGCTTGGGATATTGGGTATTCGGTTCGGTTTCAGGTAGAAACCGAACAGTTCCGGGTATTTCAGGCACGGAGGTTTAGGATCCAATATGTATTTATTTATTTTCGGTTCGGTTCGGTTCCCATCGGTTCCGTGTCGGTTCGGGTACATAGGTTGAAGATCCGTAAAATACCCATAAAATTTTGGTTCTTATCGGTTCCAGGTATTTTATACCCGATATGTCAAAAATTACCCGATATGTAAGAAAAATTACCCGATATGTCAGAAAAATATCCGAAATATAAAACAAATTGCCCTATATGTCAAGAAAATACCCGAAATATATAAACAATTACCCGATATGTCAAAAAATACTTGAAATGTAAAAAACAATTTATCCGATAAAATAAAAAATTCCCAAAAATTAAGAAAATACTGAAATGCTAAAAATCATATATTATATATAAATGTATATGTATATTCGGGTAATCAGTTCCTCTTATCGGTTCCCGGGTAATACCCGGAACTGAGTCAGGTTCCGCGGTTCCACAATTTCAATACCTAATGGGTAATTTGGCCAAAACCAGAACCGAACCAAAATTTTTGATCGGTTCAAGTTCGGTTCTTCGGTTCGGTTTTTTTGCCCATGCCTACTCAGTAACTGCACTTTATCAGAAGATGTCAGTATGATAAGTAATTAATATTTTATTTTTTAATTCTTTAATTTTCTAAGTTTTAATTTTCTTAATATTAATTGTTATATTTTTTTGGCTTTTCAGGCCGACGGCGGAGAGCTTCCATCGTTAAACGATATTTACAAAACTACTCATACACATAAGTCAACGGGAGAGTTTGTGAGTCCGGTGGCGGAGCAGATCTACAACGACATGATGGCGCGAGTCACAGAGAGGGAGACTCAACTTACTCCCGAAGGTACTCATGTTCAGTTGACTACTCTGAAGAAAGACCTTATCTTCACTGAGGTAATTATTTTATTGTGTTAAATTTAATTTTCTAAATCAAAATATATAGTGAAATAATTATTTATTAATCGGGTTTTGCAAGTGGCTCCGAAGAAGAAATGACGGATTCTCGGATTATGATCTATCCAAGACACTCCTCTTGCATCTACGCTAGCTCTCCGATGGACTACATATGAAGATCCGTCCCGACTACGAGCGGAGTTGGCAGAGAGTCAGAGACAAAAGCTGTAGTGGCTTTACAGCGAAAAGAGATCGCTAATTGGAAAACTATGCTCGAGATCCTTGCTCTGAATAATCCGAGACTAGCGGAGGCTTTGAAACTAAAGAAACATGCAGAAGGACAGAGTTCCGGCGCAGATGAGTCGGAACATCATTCCTTCTCGAGACAGCAAAAGATCCGAGCGAGGTGTATTTAGGTGAACAAAACTTAGAAGAGAACTAGATCAAAAAACATTTTTAATGTAGTTGTTTTGGATTTGTAAAATATTTTAATTTATATAATATTTTGTTATATATTATTTTTTCATATAATATTAGAACTAAAATAAATATATAAAAATTATGTTTTACAAAAAAAACTGACGATGTAATATTGTCGTTAAGGTAACAACATAAAATCGTCGTAAAGTTAGACAACGATAAAACGTTTTTAAACAATCGAAGATTTTACGTTGTTATCTTAACGACGATTAACAACCAAAACATGGTATTTATTTCATCGTGGGTCAAGAAAATATAAGTTACAAAATCAATGTTAAATCGAAGTAAATTTAACAACTATATAAATCGAGTTTATGACTAAAAATTAATATGTTAATACGTCGTTAAGTTTCTATCGAGTTAACGACGAATTACTTTAAGATGATTTTACGTTGAAATTATCTTCGTCACATTTTACGACAAATTTACAACGAATTTTCAATTACGTTGAAAGATTAACGACGATTCTTTATTCGTCGTAAATTCATTCCAAACTCTGTTTTATATCGAATTTACGACGTTTACGGATGTCCCAAAACCCATGTTTTCTTGTAGTGTGTGTGGAGTGGTTCTTCTTGGAGACACTGTTAGAAAAGGTGGAATTTTTGATTGAGTTTGGGTATGTTGTATCATGACATGTCTCAATTTGGTTAATATTCAGTTCTACTCAATGGGCGTACACAATTATATTTTATGACATAAGTAATCAAATCAAATTTTTAAATTTTTTTGTATATATTATAAATCGGGATGTTACAATCACCTTTCGTACTGAGTGCAACGTTCTCGTTGTGCACCAAAATCGTTGTCCTTGACAGTGTTAGCCCACAAGATTCACTACATATTTTCAAATTTGGTTCTAATACCACTTTTAATGCCAAGCAACAACCGTTTTTGGGTTTTATGCTCAATCTCAGCCCGTGGGTGGGCCTTGTCTGACGGCATGTTTGTTAGTCTAGTAGGTTTTGAAAGACTTCTTTTCAATCACTTTGCGATCTTTCTTTATGCTTTGTTCTTATTCACATGATATCGTAGTTTACTTTCCATTAAGTTACCCATTTTTCAATTTTCATGGTCAAACATAATTAATTATAAAATTCTGTTTAGACAAGTGACGGTAAAAATAAATGTACTTTAATGATATAAATAAATAAATAAATTCTTTTAACTATTTCTGTATATACGGCAAACCGTGATGTTAAAATTGAATTGTGAGAAAATATTTGATTTTAACTTGCTTACTTATGGATAGGGGTGTCAAAATGGGTTTAAAGTAATGGATCAACCCAAACTAATCCAATCCATGGACTTTAATGAGTTGAGATTTTGGATGGTAATGGATAAATGGATTTAATGGATTATTGGGTTTAATGGTTTAGATTAAAATGGTTTGGGTTAAAATGGTTTAATAGATAATCCAAACCAAACCAATAAAATTAAAAATTTTACTCTCTCGCGTGGGTCATGTCTTATCTAGGTTTCTGAATATCATCATCCCCTTCCAGTGCTTTGGAGCTCTGTTCTAATCACCTTAGCCTCATGCGTTTTCAATTCAGCTCTTCATACTTTAGGTAACTCTACTCCTTATTTTCGGATTCTTCTTTGTTTTCTCTTGTATTTCTGTGGTTTCTCATCTGATTTGTCGATCCATGTTTGGGGGTTAGCTAGGTCAATCTGATTTGGGATTCGATTATGATTTGTGGGTTATGCAGAGAATTGGTTAGTTTGAGATCTTGTGGGTCTGAAGTTATCACGCAGACATGGCCAACAAGCTCCTCTTTTTATTTAACCTTACTATTGTCTCTTTCTGCTCATTATCTCAGAGAATCTGTTTTAAATTTGTGGTCTAAGTTTGAGATCTGTTGATGCTGTTCGTTTAGAGAATCTGTTAATCAGATGAATTAATGATCAAAGATTTGATTTTTGATGTGTTCTTGTGTTAGTGAGATGAATTAATGATCAATGATGTGTTCTTTATGTTGTCTCTGTTGCAGACATCGAACCTTATTCACTCTTTGCCTAGTGTAAACTTTTTTATAGATAAACTGAACGTATTTTGCATAATGCAGGTCAAGAAGATTGCCTCCAGCAAGTCTCCTATCTTCTTCAACATTTTCTTACTTGGGCTTCTCGGGTAACATTTTCCTACTCTCGCTTCAGCTATCAGCAACCTCACACCAGCTTTCACATTGACCCTCGCTGGTATTTTCTTTTGAATGCAATTGAGTGAAATGTATGTGGTTTCCTGTAAAGTTGTAGAAACTACTAAAGAAACTGGAATTTGATCATACTTCTCATCTCCTATCATTCTTGGAAGTAGAAAACAGTAGGACAAAGCCAAACTGATATGAGGAGTTACGCTGGTGTTTGATAGTTAGTTGCTTGAGATCATTCTTGTGGTTCTCTGTTGTAATTGGGAGTTTGTTTGCGTGTCATGTCTGTCAGACAGTGTCTGATCTAATAAGCTGATGTTCTGATGTTCAATTATTGACGTTAATTTATTTGGTTTTGCCATCTGACTTGGACTCATTAGGAATTGTGTTTCTTTGCTGGCTTTAAATAATAAGCTGATTTTCTTTTTTGCAAATCTGATTCTTTTCTTGTATGGTGTAAATTTGCAGCTCGGCAACAAAACAAACAGATTGATCACATCAGAAGATCATGCTTGTGTTCATTGAGTGTTTATTTGATAAATCAAAGACAAAAACTTAAAGTTCATGCTTCTGTCCATTTCTATTTGTGGATTTGGTAATTGATACAATAATTTTTATGTTAAGTTTTGTGGAATCTTAATCAAACACAGACGAGAATATTATTTTTAATTAATCAATGATTTTTAATTTTTATATTGTTTTTTTATTATATCAGTGTATTATAATTTTTTATTGGGTCAACTCATTAAAATCATTAACCCATTAATTTAAATGGGTTATAGGTTGATCCAATCCATCTACTTAATGAGTTGAATTAAACCATCTATACTATTAAAACAGGATATTGACATGGTACATAAATGTTGTTTCCGAAATTTGCCTTTAATTTTATTATGAATTGTATTCTTCATTAAGGGTAAAACTGTAAAACAATATATATTTGATTTATTCATAATATCTTATAAAATCTTTTGTTTTTCTTTTTCTATCCTAATCATATCTAACAAAAATCTTTTTCAAAAATTTAATAAAATAATAATTAATTTCGAAATTAATATTAAAATAAATATTATAAATTATTCTTAACTAAAATTTAACTTAAAGAAATAAAATCAAGCATAATTAAGTTACTAAATCAATTGGTACATATAATTATATAATTTAATACATAATTATTTTATAAATTATATAATCATTAAAATTAATAAATTATTATTAAAATAAGAAAGTAGTATATAATATTGTACTAGCGTGCGAGTATAAATTCAATAACTAAAATACAACACTAAAAACTGACAAAACGATATAAAGTGTTAAAAACCATAAAAACCAAAACAAAAACTAATTCATAACATGATAATAAAAAAAAAAAATTAAACCCAGCCAACAAAAATTGTAATATAATAAAAAGTGATAAATATTGTAACATTATTATCCCACTAAATCTAAAAATTTAAATAAAAAGAAGAATAAATCCGCGTTAAACGCGGATCAGACACTAGTGACCCATTAAAGACTAAATCCATTTAGATGTGAATTGATTTAGGTTGGTTTACCGATTTCGACACTCCTGCTTATGGACTTATGGTCCGTCATTTTATCCATCTGACATTACCATTTGATTTTCCTTTTTTGGTTTTAAGTAACAATTTGACTGGATCTCCGGCTCAACCGGTCTCATTATGTAAACCATAATGGGCCTTTCCCTTATAGCCCATTGACCCACCGAAGGAAAAGAAACTTACGAACTCTGTGTTAACTTTATGTTTGCGTTTGCTTTCGATTCTCTTGATTCCATGTCTGACTTCAACAAAGTCCACATCTCTGTTCAACCTAAGCCCACACGTCACGTTACAACGAAAAACCAAAAACCATCTTTAAAATCGGAAAATCGGTTCCAAGCAATCTACTCTTCTCTTACTGCCCATCTCGAATTCGACCGCACCCATGTTCTTATATCCTTCAAAACATTCGAATCTATGTTAAAAATCCCTTCTTTATCCTCTTGAGATACTGTTTTTAGTAGTTGGTGGTGAAGCAAATACATACAGAGATGGGATCCGGCACTGTAGCGAGTTCTTCTTCTGATGTTGCGATCTCAGGCGAGTTTCTCTTTTTATGTTCATTTTTGACCTTTTTCATCGATTAGATTTTTTTCCGGACTGGGAAGAAAAATAGGGGTTATGGCTTTCGAGATCTGAATCATGAGATTTTGATTTGTTTCGATTTGGAATAAATCTTTTGTTTGAAATATGGTGGAGATTGTAGATTTTCAGATAATTCCTTAGCTGAAATAGGAAACTCACAGTCACATTGTAGGTAGGGATTAATAATATGATCTTTGTTAAAACTTGAAGCTTTGCGTGAGAAGCATGAGAAGGAAGTAGAGAATCTAACACTGACAACACAACCTTTGAATACTTTGAGGTTGTTTGTTGAGGCTACTGTTCTGTACATCAAGCGATCGATATCGTATCTGCTTGCTCATGGAGGTTGGTTCATGCTTGTGACCACTTTGTTGGTGGCATTTGGTGTTTTGCTTGCAACTGTTGATGGACCTCATGGAAAGGTAAGCACTTTTCTACATCTTCATTCCTATACAGACTTTCCTGGACAATTTTTGTAATTGTTGTTACAGCATGTTGAAGAAGTCTTAGAGTATGTCCGATACAGCTTATGGTGGATAACACTCGGCGTCGCATCTTCTATTGGTCTTGGTTAGTCCTACACAAAAAAAAAAAAAAGTATATTAATCTTTTAGCATTTAACATTGTTCTTATTACTGTTCTTTTCTCCTATAGGATCTGGTCTCCACACTTTTGTTCTCTATTTGGGTCCGCATATTGCTTTGTTCACTCTGAAAGCAACGCAATGTGGGCGTGTTGATCTAAAATCTGCACCGTACGATACAATACAGTTTAAACGGGTTCCCTCGTGGCTTGAGAAATCTTGTTCAGAATTCGGTCCTCCTTTAATGGTATCAGCTGCTGGATCTCGTGTTCCCCTTACCAGTATATTGCCACAAGTCCAATTGGAAGCGATTTTATGGGGTATTGGGACGGCTCTTGGGGAGCTTCCTCCGTATTTCATCTCAAGGGCAGGTTCTCATATTGCTTCTCTCTATCTATTTATCTTTCCACATTATTTGCCAATGCAATGCGTGTGCATAGGTTCTGATTGTTTATTATGTTTTGGCTCTCCATATTTTTCCAGCTAGTATCTCTGGGAGCACGGTGGAAGGAATGGAAGAATTAGATGCTGCCTCATCTGAAGATAGTGGATTTATGGCGACTTACCTGAACCGGATTAAGCGTTGGCTATTAACACATTCACAGCACTTGAATTTCTTTACCGTCTTGGTTCTTGCTTCGGTCAGTATATATCCCCCAACTTAACCTTCTCTTCTGAATTAGCGATTGGCTATAATATTATTGCAATCATGTAATGTCCTCTGCCTTGGTAACTACATTCAGTGATCAATACTTTGTACTAGTATTGACCATTTCCACACTGCTTCTATTTGAATGCAGGTCCCAAATCCTCTGTTTGACCTGGCTGGAATAATGTGTGGACAATTTGGAATTCCGTTTTGGGAATTCTTTTTGGCGACTTTAATTGGAAAGGCGATCATCAAAACTCACATACAGGTGGGGAAACTTGTTGTACCTCATAGATTTGATATTTACTCTCTATACACCTGAATGGTTTTTAACTTTGTTTCTTATGTACTTTTTGCGTGTCTTTTGATAGACAATTTTTATCATCTGCGTTTGTAATAACCAACTGCTCGATTGGATGGAGAACGAGCTGATCTGGGTACTTAGTCATGTCCCTGGTTTGACTGATGTATTGCCTGGACTCATAGCCAAACTCCATGCCATGAAAGAAAAGTATATTGATGCGCCACCTCCTGTTCCATCTCATATTAAGGTAAAAGTTCTAAACTATGAAGTTTTGTTCCACTAGCATCTTCATGAAGTTCAGGCTTTTACAAAAAAAACTTGTATTAAGTTTGGATTGTTTTCATTGGATAGGTGAAAAAATGGGATTTTTCGTTTGCATCGATCTGGAATGGGATAGTGTGGCTCATGCTCCTCAACTTCTTCGTCAAGATTGTGACAGCAACTGCGCAGAGACACTTGAAGAAGAAGCAAGAGAAAGAAATAGCTGCTTTGACTCATTCAGATTGATCAATACCTCACAATCGTATCTTCCTTATGCTCCAACATCAATACAGACACTATCCAGATTTGAGAAGAAGGATCAAAAACAAAACCAAAAAGATTGGCAGCTTTTCTTCTCATCTTCGACTCGTTGACACATTGTACTCGTGGGATTTGTACTGTATAGAAGAAAAAAGTATGGGGTTTAGGAGGAATTATGATTATGAGATTGCAGGAGGCTTATTTTAATCCTGCGATTCCGTAGATTATGTTTTGTGGGAAGTACTCAGAAAAAGAAAATTTACGTGCTAATTTATTACTCTGCTTATTTAAAATTTCAAATCGAGACTAGTGTTAAAGCTGTAATGGCCCAATCCCTGTCAACTCATATATGTGAAACACTAATCTAAGCAGGAGAACTAACCTTATTGCCAAAAAGGAAAATTCTAGCTACCCTTTTTAATCATAAGTATCTTTTTGATTTAATAAAATGTTGAAAAACAAATTTGCTTCTCATGCTTTCTTAATTTTAGAAAACAAAAATAATAAAATAAATAAAAGAGGAAAGCAAACTAGACCCACCGAATCACCCGACCCGATCAGAAGACAACAAAAAAAGAATCACCCGACCGATCTCGAGCATCTCGCGAATCCGCGTGGTTCGGAGAGCTCCGCCGCCGCCGCCATCGACCACGTCATTCTCCATCGCCGTCGTCAAAATCTAGATGCTTGGAGCTGCATTGAGTTTGCTAATTGAGGTCTCATTAGATTTGATTCGTGTTTTACCATTGTTTTGGGTCGATTAAGACCTGGTTTACCATGTTTTGGGTCGATTAGGACTATAATTCGTGTTTTACCATTGTTTGTGTCGAGTAAGACTTGGTTTACCATTGTTTTGGGTCGAGTAAGACTTGGTTACCATTGTTTTGGGTCGATTAGGACTTGGTTTACCATTGTTTTGGGTCGATTAGGACTCTAATTCGTGTTTTACCATTGTTTTGTGTCGATTAAGACTTGGTTTACCATTTTTTTGGGTCGATTAGGACTTGATTTACCATTTGGATGTTCATGCGATAGTAGAATTATGTAAAACTAATATTACTGTTAAATGCTGTAATACTAGTAAAACTGGTATTACTGAGAATCATGAGTTATTGGTTAAGGTTTTTGTTGTTGTTTTTGCACGATATAATCAACAACAACTCGTCGAAGGACGTGAAACAAAAGACGGCCAAGATAAAGACTTCATGGCTGTTATTTGGAAGTTGTTATATAGTTTTATTGTATCTTCACCTTTTGTTTTTGTATGACCTTGTTTCTAATTTGTAAGATGTATGTACTATTTATTTGGGTATAGGTTGTATAACTATTTGTCATATTTGTTTGATGCTAGGTAATACTGGTAATACTAGTATTACTAAGAGAAATGCGAAAAGTTTAAAATTATAATAACAAGTATCATTCTAACAAAATATAAATTATTAACATATTAATGCATAAAACTATCAGAATTATAAGTTAATCGAATTATATGTTAATCAACTTAATGGGCATATAATGGAAGAAACTATACAATAATGATCTTATACTCTTAAGATCACTTTGTAACTAATAACCAAATAAGTAAGAATATTTTTTAAAAAATCAAGATTTTAAACAAATTATTGTAAACAACAATCATAATTACATGCTAATCGATTTATATCAATTGTAAAACCATAAAACACAATTTTAGATTATGTAATACTAAATAAACTGAAAACAGATAAAGTAGAACTATGTGCAAGTTCCGTAAAACTAATATCTTAGGTAATACTATGTGCTATTTTTTGCGCCAAAAATCCCATCTTCTCTTTCTTCTGGTTCTCTGTATTTGTCTCTCATATAAACGATTTGACGTTTACGTTTCTCGAACTATTGTCAAATCACAAACGTTTAATGCAGGGGACAAACTAGTTGTCGATCTTCAAACCCAAGAAAGATAACCCCCACGCTATCATCATTACACCTCTGATACCGGTGAATCGTCACCTCTCGGCGAATCGACGCGTCACTAAGACGCAACCCTAAAATCCTTTCTTTAAATACTCGATGACCCCATAACCATCAAGCACAGAGAGAAGTTGAGATTCCAAAAAACTGACAAAAACAGAGAGAAGAACCAGTAACCATCAAACACAGAAATCATGGCCAACATGAGATCGATTGTCTCTCTGTAACAACTCCCGATCGAATTCCTCACCAAGATCATCCAAAAGTTAGCAAAGCTTCCTCCGCCGATTACTGCAATCTTAGAGCAACTTTCAAAATAATGAAAGAAGCCTCCAACAGTCTTGCGGCTCTCTATTCTCTCTATCACTCACCGCTGGTGAAGAGGCCTCTCTGTGCGCTTCAGCACTCGGCGATTCTGGAAAAATGCTTAGAGCATGAGAACTACGCCGCATTCTTCATTCGAGGTATTCTATGTTACTTCAAAGAGAATGATGAGGACAACAGAATGGCATATTTAGAGCTTGCCGCGATTGGGGAGGGCGACGATTTGGTTTTGGAAGCTGCTTACTTGTATGGTGTTATGCGCTTCCTCCACGGAAATCCTCTAAAGGGTCCCTTTGAGGAACTTGCCTTGAAGAACTGGCGGGAAGATGAGGAGAAGTTGGTGGCCCGAGTTTGGAAGAACTTGAGGAAGACACTGCATGGAATAACTGTCCAGAAGAAGCAGGTTTATGTGCTATCGATGGAGAACAGAAAGCCCGATAGATCTTGCCATGTTCTCGATATGGAAATTCACTGCCCTGACTGCTTTATGTACAAACGGTGTTTGAAATTCTTCTACATGAATTTGATTGTTACCCATGTTCTTTAATTTCTTTTCTCGTACCCTGTTTTTTTTTTAATTTCTCGGCTATGTAATACTCTTTTTTTTTTGAAGAACATCTCAGAAGTACTCTTTTTATATAAAATATCGTCTTTTGTATCTCTGGAATGTTATGTCTCAGCATTTTTCATGAAAATCGAATTCGGAATCGAGAAGAACTAGAGTTGATGTACCTAGTTTCACGAATAACCCAGAAATAAAGATCGAAAATAAATTTAAATTTTTAAAATGGGAAAGAAGAGTTTGAAATTTCGGGTTAGATCCAATAGGTTTGGGCGGGTGGGTAAAAACCAGGTATAAGTGTAATTTTGTTTACTTACTTTGGGTTTTTGGTAACTTAATCTATATTTCTATTTTTTTAAAAAAATGTTAAAAGAAACTAAGTTATAACGGGGTCATTTTAGATTTTCCTTTTGCCAATAGGGGTATATGAGACGATTACCCTCTTAGCAGTCACCCTCTTTTTAATTTGTTTTTCTATGATTTCTTTTAAATTAAAATAGCAAATTGACCATTTAGTCTTAGTGTTTTCAATATATTTACATTCTCTATCCTCTTCACCATAAACCCGATCCGACTCAATCTCTCTCTTGGATCTACCCTTAATCGAAAGAGGAAATCGATTTCGATTAATCTAAACCCCTCTTCCTCTATTTTAATATCCTTCTTCTTCCTCCCACTTTATCTTACTTTTTGAGCTCGAAACTCTCTCTCCCTAACCTCATAATTCGAGTCGAGCTCTAACCTTGAGAATATCCCTCATTCTCTCGATTTCATTCTACTCAACGCAAAGAAGAAGAAAGGTAAATATTTGAGAAACACCAAATCCCTTTAGAGTTTCGTTTTGACTCTTCAGTACTTGGATTTAGAGCAATCTCACAAACATTGTAAAAGTTAGGTTAAGGAAGTGTGAGATTATAATGAGCGGATATGATTGTATTGATCTCAACTGCAAACACAATTTTTGTATAATGGAGCACAAAAAAGCTTGTTTGGGTTCCTAACTCTCGATTTTATTTCAAGTTACAAGGTGATGGAGTAAGAAACTTGAGAAGAAATATATGAATTCTGATTCTTCTTCAAAGAAGAGGAAGAATGATAATGCTAATAAGGGAAGTCTTCAAAGAATAGAAAGACTATAGCTCAAGGACAGAAGAAAAGAAGAAGACTAATGGTGGTGTTGAAGGAGATCCTATTCGAGAAGCTCACGATGCAGAACACACTATAGATGCAACTCTAGAAGCTTAAGATGCAACTGTATATGGTAGTGTTAAAGTCCAAACGACCAAAACGGTAGATGCAATTGACAGAGGGGAAGATCGGGAAGATGAGACTGAAGAAGAAAGGAGAAAAAGGAGAAAAAATAGATGAAGTAGAAGAAAATTTAGAAAGAGACAAAGGAGAAGAAAACTTAGAAGAAGTAGGGAAAAAAGGAGAAGAAAAAGAAAACTTGGAAGACAGAGAAGTTGGAAAAGATGATGACGAAGAAGAAGAAGCAGAAGAAGAAATACGAGTCAGAAGCACGTATCCGTACTTTGAGTGACTCTGAGGTAAAATTAGCATGATTTAATAAGTAATATTGGTAAAACTAGTAAGATTTTATATGTGAAATTGGGATAAATGAGTACAATTGATTGTTTGTTGCAGAATTCAGAGGAAACGACAAACCAACAACATGATTAACGTCTCAACATCCTCAACAATCTTAAGATGAAGTTCGATTTTGAATTTATGTGTTTTATATGTAATATTGGTAGTACGAGGTAAAACTCCTGGAATACTAGTAGTACTAGGTAATAACTTGGAAAATTTGTTGTTTTTGTTTTTTTTGCAGGTTTCAGATCAGAACTTAGTGGAAACAGAAGCACTACTACTATGGGTATGTATTTGCCTTTAAGTGAGTATAGGAAGAGATTCAAGTAGGGCTGGGCATTTTACCCGAAACCCGAACCCGAATCCGAATCCGACCTAAAAAACCCGATCCGATCCGAACCGATTTTTTAAAAATATCCGAATGGGGCTTAAGTTAAAGTATTTCGGGTATCGGGTAATACCCGAACCCGAATGGGTACCCGAAATAACTCAAAGTTTAATCTAATTTCGGTTAGTTCTAATACTTTCGAGCATTTTTAGTAGTTTATGTAGTTTGTGTTTTTATATTTTGGGTACTACATATATTTTTGAGTAATTTCTAATACTTTTTTGGTAATTTAAGTATATGTTTTTTATGGGATAATTGGATAATTCAAATATTTTTTTATTATTTTTGAGTAATTTTCTGAGTTTTCAAAAAATTTATGGTGATTTCGGGTATCCGAACCCGATATGTCCCGAACCGAACCCGACCCGATATTTAGAAATACCCGAATGGGGCTAAAATTAAAGTATTTCGGATATCGGGTAATATCCGAACCCGAACCGAACCCGAATGGATACCCGAACGCCCAGCCCTAGATTCAAGATAGGGACTCAGTGTTTTATTGATGAGTTTTTGACTATGCTTAAGGAATTGTATCCTCCACTCAGTAATATGGAGAGGAATTAGTTTGAGAACCTTCCTTAGTTTAAACACTTTTTCCACATGCCTAGAGACAAAAACCACAAAGTTCATTGCACGTGGATGTTTCTTATTCGTACGACAAAAATAGAGAGGAAATAGGAAGTCTGGTTTGTTGTAAACGGTGTTCTAATCCGATACGGCCTAACAAACACTCGGTGATTTCTAGTTTGGGCTGCCAGAACTATGGACCGAATTATAAGTAGCTTGGTGGTATGAAGTTTGTGATGAAGCATTTTGGGAAAAACATTATTAGAATTCAAGACATCAAAGAGAAGTTAGAGGATATTAAGCAAGAAGGTCGGGATAGGCTAAGGATGGCAGTGCTCTTCTTCTTTTGAAACGTTCTCATAACACAAACCAAGTGTGGACAAGTTGCAGCGCCTGTGAATCCATTCATTCTGAGAGCAGTGGAGGATCTCGAACTTTGTATGAAATTCCCTTGGGGGAGATTGTCTTTTGATTATATGCTTAGTCAGATCAAACACACGATGAAACATTTGGGAGGGTTTGTGAAAGAGGGTGCGCTATGGCCGATTCCAAGCTTATGTCTTCCTTTAGAGGTAAGCTAAACTTAAGTGTTGTTTTTATAGTTGAATTTGTAATACTGGAATACTCCGTAATAGTATTTTCTTGGGTTTACGTAATACTTGAAATATTAGGTAATACTATTTCTTAGGTTTGTGTAATACTGATATTACTATATATGTATATGTGTGTTTTCTAGTTTTTACTATTTGAGGCGACCTCCGAACTGCAAAAAAAAAAAAAAAATCCAGAGAAGTGGCTGCAAATGCAGATGCGGATTGTCCTAAGATGTGCCAGTCAAAACTCAAGAATTATGATATTAAAGGGTTCTCTTTGTCGAACATAAACGAAGAACTTGGTACAACTAAGGTAGAGTATTATTCGCACATGAATTTGTTTGGTTAAGATTGTTTTTCATCTTTGTATTCTTTGTTTATGTTGACATGACATTTACAATATCATGGTTGCTTGAAATGATGGGGAAAAGGCACTTCTGCTTCGAACCACGGAAGAAAATGATGACGTTAATATGCATGATATCTGATATATCATGGTTTTTCTAGGTTTTCAACCATGATATAAGTGTATATATTGAGTCTTTAACCTTGTATTTGGAGTCTTTAGAGTCATTTGCAGGTTTAGGTACGTTTGAAGCTTATTTGGAAATTCTGGGAGATTTTGGAGGGATTTTGCAGCATACATGGATTTCACAGAGTTCACTGGGTGCGTCTGCACTTAGTGTCGCCCGACGCCACTAAAGGACGAAATTCCTGCGCGTCAAAAATACAGCTTTTAGAGATTTGCAATATTTACCTAGAAGTTTCCCATATTTACAAGAAGGCCCAAAACGTGTTTTAGCTATTAATTAGTTTTACAGCCACTTGTGAGGAGAAGATTATGCAACATTTTTTTTCTAGAGAGATTAGGAGATTTGGGGCTGGTCTTGTACTCGAGAGAGAAGAGATTTCGAACCCCTGTTCTTATTCTTTTGATTTATATGATTTCTACTTTGATTATGTCTATTGTTATGATTGCCATGTCTGAGTAGTTTTCTTGTTAGATTTAGGGATTCTCATTAGGGATTTCATGGAATTATAGATTGATTGACTAATTGGGATTCAAACATCTAGTTCTTCATCTAGGTTGTTCTTAATGCTTAATCTGAATTAGCTACTTAGATTATTGTCATCAGGTTGATTAGCGCAGCGAGAGTTGGTTAATTGATTAGAAAATAACATAGCTGAGAAAATTACCTATTCGAAAAGAGATTTGGCTTAGGGAATTTGTGAACGAAAGAACCTGAATTAAATGCATGTTTAGAACTCTAGAATTCGCAAATAGATTTGGTTTTCTAGGTTGTAAGACATAGTCATCATTCACAGCGAGAGTTGGTTTGTTATATGATTGTGATTCTAATTCTAGAACATCGATATCTGAATCCTGTTGATTGGTTGATCTGTGTTCCTGATTTTCTGAGAACTTCCCCAAGTCTAGCGCCTTCGTTCATTGATAACACACCATTGCTTTACTTGCTTTGTTTACCGCTTTCATCTCTCTTGCTTAGCTTAATTCGATTGCATACAGTCTATATCGTGAACTAGAGTCTCTGTGGATTCGATACCCTTTATACTACGATTGCATATATGTGCACTTGCAGTTAGAATAAGGATTAATTCTTGACCTATCAAGTTTTTGGCGCTGTTGCCGGGGACTCTTTGAGTTCACCGATAGATTTTGTACTAGAATTTAGTCTAATTATTTTCTTTTCTTGTTTACTGACCTCTTTTAGCGTTTTTCTTGTTTCTGCAGGGAAACAGTGACCAAGAGAACTTAGTGTCGATCGACACCAACCTAGTGTCGGTCGACACCTTTCGCGGAAGCAACCATGAAGGTTCAGAAATCTGAGAGGATGATGAATCCGAATGTTGTTGTGTTGACTCGGGATGCAGAAGGTGTTCTGAGAGATCCGCAAAACAACCCCTGCAATGCTCAGGGACATATAATTAATGCTGAAGGAAATGTGATCCCCGAGCCTGAGCTACATATTGTTACTCCTCCTGCTAGGAGGACACTAGCTGATTACAATAGGCCTGGCGAGTTCTACGCTAACAAGTTTGCGATCGTACCTCCTGCTTTGAGATGAATGAGTTTGAGCTAAAGACTTCCTACTACGCGCTTGTGGGACAGCACCTCTTTCATGGATTCCCACATGAGCATCCTATGGACCACATAGAAGACTTTGAGCCTCTTGTCACTGGAATGAAGCATAATGGAGTGAGCTATGATTACCTATATTGCAAGTTTTTTCCTCACTCTCTTGGGGGAGAAGCTGCTAACTGGCTGAAGCAGATTCCACCTGGGACTCTGACTACTTGGGATGCAGTGAAGAGAGAATTCCTGAGACACTTTTATGATGATGCTCGCTCCGATCAGCTCAGACAGGACCTTCTGACCTTCAAGCAGGGATCTACAGAGCCTTTTAAGGCAGCTTGGGAGAGATTCAAGAGGTACCAAAGAGATTGCCCACACCATGGTTTCTCTGAGGTTCAGCTGTTGAGCATCTTTTTCAGAGGTGTGGATTTGTGGTATCAGATGGCTATGGACGCAACAAGTAATGGGAACTTCTACACTAATTCCTCAGAAGGAGCAAAGGAGCTTATTGATAACTTGGTAACTAGCAATAGTGTCAAGAATGCTGATGTGGAGAGACAGAAGAATGGTGGCAAAACTGATAACTCACATATAGCTGAGTTGAATAACAAGATTGATTCTGTCTACAACATTTTGCTTGGGAAGAAGCAGCCCCATGAGGCATCTGAAGCTGAGGAGTGTGCACAAGAAGCTGTGAATTACATTGGAGGGTCTGGATTTCAGAAGTATGTTACTCAAAATCCTGCTTCTTTCACTCAGAAGTCTGCATTCCAGAAGCCTTTCTAGCAGCAGAACAATTCCTTCACAAGGAACTATAGAGCTTCTTATTATCAGGCACCCCATGTTGCTAATGATTATGGGAGTAAATTGGAAGCTATGATGGAGCAGATACTTGAGGGGCAGACACAGACTACTGTGGACTTCAATAAGAAGCTTGATGCTGTGTATGAAGATCTGAATGGGAAGTTTGAGTCCTTGAACACTCATGTGAGGCAGCTGGATACACAAGTGGCTCAGATTTCAGGATCAATCAGGGGGAAGAATGTTCAGAATACCCACATCAATGCTATTTCAGTTCAAATTGAAGATATGCTGGATCAGGAACCATAATTTGGAGTTAAGGCGGTGGAAATCGTAGAAAACAGTGATGAATCATAGCTTGCAGACTCAGCGTCGGTCGACACACCTTATCAGTATCGGTCGACACCCACTGAAACACCTGAGTTCGAGAGTTTTGACGGACCAAAATCGACCGAGATCGACATTGATCTTTTGGTAAAATCCCTCCGTGTCGATCGACACCCTCTTAGTGTCGGTCGACACCTAGTTCTGACGGAAATTTCGAGTTCTCATGACGAACGGAAATCGACCATGCTCGACGTGGAAGGGTCGACAGGAACTAGTGTCAGTCGACACCAATTCAATGTCGGTCGACACTGCAATCGGGCAGATCCAATTTCGTCCAAATCTGATGTTTTTGCTAAGGAGAGGGTCTACAAACCTCCTGTACCGTTCCCCAGAGTTCCTCTTAGGTCTAAACATGAGTAGAATGTGGTCAAGTGCATGGTGGTGATGGATAAGGAGCTGAATGAAACTCCACCAGTTGATGCTTCGCGAGTTCATCCTTGTGTGCTGAGATATGCGAAGAAGATGATCTCCACTGATGGTCATTTGAAAGAAGGAGTGATGATTGTATCTAAGCGAGTCAGTTCCGTGCTGCTGAATCAGATTCCAGAGAAGATTACAGATCCATGAGTCTTTGCACTAGATTGCTCTATCTTCGAAGACAACTTCAAACACTCTCTGTGTGATTTAGGATCTAGTGTGAATCTCATGCCATACTCTGTGGCTGAGAGATTGGGGTTGCTGGACTTCAAACAAACTAGGATCTCTCTAATCCTACTTGATCGATCGAAGAGGATTCCAGAAGGAGTTCTTGAGAACATCCCTATCAGAGTTGGAAACTACTTGATTCCAACAGACTTCGTGGTACTGAAATATGATATGGAACCAGATGATCCTCTGCTACTTGGCAGATCCTTCTTAGCTACAGCTGGAGCAGTGATTGATGTGAGGCACGGTCTGATTGATCTCCACCTGGGAGATAAGCCTCTCCACTTCAATATGGATAAGCTGGGAAAGTCCACCACTGATGGTCAAGCTTTTAGTGTTCAGCTACAACAGGAAGTTCAAATTGGTAAAGCTACAGAGTTTGATATTGGAGAGAAGAAGATGGTGGTTCCTCAGGAATCTACTCTAACATCTTCAGAGCCTGCAACTGCTCATAAGCAGAAAGCTCCAAACATCAGACATCCACCAAAGGGAAGGTATGCATCCTCTAAACTCAATCTTCCCAACCTCATTGCTATGAACGCAGGGAAACACTCTATCCCACCCAAGCTACACTCACCCTGGATCTATTCCCTTTTTCCTTGGACAATCTCATGCTGATACTGCCTACAAACCTCCATGGATGAGGAGACTTTTGCAAAGGCATTCACAGCCTCTGTCGAACCCCCATGAGCCTGATCTCCTGCCCATAGTCAAGCTAATGACTAAAAACAAGCACTGAGTGGGAGGCAACCCACTGTTAGGTCAGTTTTCCTTTTCTTTTTGGTTTTTGGTTTTGGTTCTTTGATTTTTCTGGTTTTTGGTGTTTCAGAACGTGATGAATGTTGGGAATGTCCTGAAATCTATTGTACTTGCTCCAAGTGAAAGTCGTATAGTCGAGATGAGACAATCACATAACACTAGGTAGTCATAACGCTTTGCTAGAAGCCACTTATGATCAATGAGTTGAGAACTCATTGCTAGTGTTATATGATCCTGCAGGGTCACACATCTAAGCAAACTGGGCGTTAAAGACGAGGTTGATCATTAATGTAATGATCCAGTGAATGCATATGTGATATGCATTCGATATCAATGTTCTGGGATAGCATCGATCGTTGCAGACAGTGCATCGATCGATGCACTCGCGGATTAATCAGATTAATTCGGTTTAATCGTTGGTTAATTCCGTTGTGGTTTAAACCGACATATATAAGATATATGGTCGACCTAAACTCGTCCCTAACCTAATTCACAGCCACCAGAACACAGAAATAAACCTCTCTGGAGATTAGATCTCTGTAAGGCACTAGCATCCCTGCGGTCCAGTTTGTGTGCGTGTGGATACCAGTAGAGGCGCAGCACTTGAGGCGCTTGGTGATCTTGACTACTTGCAATACTTCCGCTGCATATTCACCAGGTAAATCTGAGATCCCATAGATTCAATTACATGAACCTTAGATCCTAGGCTCAGAATTCAGACTAGGTTTGCTAATCCTGATTAGAACTGCTAGAAATTCCTTCAGTGGTATCAGAGCTTTAGGGTTCCATTGAATCTGTAGCATGATGATTAGATTAGTTGAATCTAGATCTTTGTATAATTGATACAAGCATGCTAAAACTCGTTTTGATCAAAGTAACCTAGTTTAGGGTTTTGTTCGAAAACGTTTTAAGGTTTTTCGCATAGTGTCGATCGTTGCCAATCGGGCATCGATCGACACAGAGCGAAAACCCGAATAAAATTTAGGGTTTTTTGCATGGCGTCGATCGATGCCAAGCATCGATCGATGCCAAGCATCGATCGATGCAGGGCGAAAACCCGAATAAACCTATTTTTCGCCTAGTGTCGATCGATGCAATTGTTGCATCGATCGACACAGCCTCGCGAGATTGTTGGATCGGTTCAATTGGATTGGACCGGTTATCGAGCTTGGTTAAAGATGGCCGAACACTGTGAATGGTTTAATGGCGATTGATTTGATAAGGTTGGCACCGACCGATGCTAACGTAGCATCGATCGAAACTGACCGGTATTCAAAACCGGATCAATTGGATTGATCGGTCATCGCGGATTAATTAATTATAAGAATTAAAACATAGTAAAACTGAACTTTTTAAATGGTTCCGTTCCTCAACCAAATATCAAGTGTACTTGATGTCTTTCCAATCTTGTCAACTGTCAAGACCCATTTAGTTGTGTGATAGACTTGCAGTGCAAGATGTCCACAATTTCATGAGTAAGGCAGAGGTAATCGTGTTGATGGACTTGCAGTGCAAGACATCGACAATTACGTGACTGAAGATATTGGTTTACTTGACTGGGCCATCAAAATCGTTTTGGGCCCAGAGACATCAGGTGGATTGGACATAAGATGTCAGTTCACAACCAAGAGTTATATTGGATATAACTAGCAAGGTTGTTGCTTACCTAGATAGCTGAATTTGGGTGATAGCCAGTGGCTCACTCAAGTCTAGTGAAACTTGGGTCTTGGATCATTATATTCATCTGAGGAAACATTGTTTGAATATAGTGCGAGTTTTCTTAAATGTTAAGACTTCTCATTTCTTGAACATCATAACTAAACCTTTTCTTTTCTATGATTCTCAGCTATGACTGCTACTCATAACAATTCTTTCTCTCTGCGATCCGTCCTTGAGAAGGACAAGTTAAATGGATCGAATTTTCTCGAATGGTATCGGAACTTGAGAATTGTTCTCAAGCAGGAGAAGCGGGACTATGTCCTTGAAAATGTTCTCCCTGAAAAACCGAGAGCCAATGCTCCACATGCAGAAAGGAATGCTTGGGATAAGCATTCTAATGATGTGGTCGATGTGAATTGTCTCATGTTGGCTACCATGAACTCGGATTTGCAGAAGCAATACGAGAACGTGGAGTCGCCCGTGGAGATGATCACTAGCCAAAGTATGTTTCAGGAGCAAGCACGAACTGAGAGATACCAGACGGTTAAATCTCTCATTGAATGCAAGCTACCAAAGGACAGTCCAGTCAGTCCTCATGTCATTAAGATGATGGGTTATATTGATAACCTGGGGAAGCTGGATTGTCCCATTAGCCAAGAGTTGGCTACTGACATCATTCTGCAGTCACTGCCGTCAAGTTATGATCAGTTTGTTATGAACTATAACATGAATAACTTGACAAAGACATTGACTGAGCTGCATGGCATGCTCAAGACAGCTGAGCCAAATATCAAGAAGGGCACTCCTAATGTACTTATGGTACAAGGGGGTAAGAAGTTTAAGAAACTTGGCAAAGGTAAGGGAAAGGGCAAGGCAGTCCCGGTTGAGAACCATGACACGTCGGCGCCAGCCCCTAAGCCCAAGCCGGGCCCATCTGAGACTGATAAGTGCCATTACTGTAAAGAGCTTGGGCATTGGAAGAGAAATTGCAACAAATTCTTGGAAGAGAAGAAGAAGAAGAAGAAGACTTTCGAGACTTCATCTTCAGGTATCTATGTTATAGAAGTAAATGTTACCACTTCTGGTTCTACTTCTTGGGTATTGGATACCGGCTGTGGTGCTCATATTTGTACAAATATGCAGGGCCTAAGCAACAGTAGGAAGTTGGAAAGGGGACAAGTGGACCTGCGCGTGGGGAATGGAGCAAGAGTTGCTGCATTAGCCGTAGGAACATATAACTTGTCTTTGCCTTCTGGTTTGGTTTTAAAACTTAATAATTGCTACTATGTACCTGCTATAAGCAGAAATATTATTTCCATTCCTGTTTTGGATGTGGAAGGATATCATTTTTCAATTAAGAATAAATGTTGTTCTTTTGATTACAATGATATATTTTATGGTAGCAGCCCATTAAAGAATGAGCTTTATGTTTTAAACCAGACTGCACCAATCTATAACATTAACACCAAGAGATTCAAATCAAATGACACGAATCAGACTTTTCTATGGCATTGTCGTTTGGGCCACATAAACGAGAAACGGATTCAAAAGCTCCATAGTGATGGGCTTTTGGGCTCATTTGATTATGAATCATGTGAGAAATGTGAATCTTGTTTACTAGGCAAAATGACTAAGGCCCCTTTCAACAAACCAAATGAAAGGGCCAGTGACTTATTGGGCCTTATACATACAGATGTATGGGGCCCAATGAGCACAAGTGCCAGAGGAAATTTTCGATACTTCATTACCTTCACTGATGATTTCAGCAGGTATGGCTATGTCTATTTAATGAGACATAAGTCAGAATCTTTTGAAAAGTTCAAAGAGTTCCAAAATGAAGTACATAATCAACTTGGCAAAAGTATTAAGGCTCTTCGATCAGATCGTGGAGGAGAATACTTGAGCCAAGAATTCAGTGATCATTTGAGAGATTGTGGAATTGTTTCACAACTCACTCCTCCTGGAACACCACAATGGAATGGCGTGTCTGAGAGGAGAAATCGGACTTTATTAGATATGGTTCGGTCAATGATGAGTCTCTCAACTCTTCCATTATCCTTTTGGGGATACGCTCTAGAAACGTCTGCGTTTACACTTAATAGGGTTCCGTCAAAATCAGTTGCAAAGACACCACATGAGATGTGGACTGGAAATGTTCCAAGTGTGTCTTTCCTGAAGATTTGGGGTTGTGAAGCTTATGTTAATAGATTAATTATAGATAAGCTCGAACCCAAATCAGACAAGTGCTACTTCGTTGGTTATCCTAAGGAAACCAAGGCATACTACTTTTACAACCAATCCGAGAACAAAGTGTTTGTTGCTCGGAACTGCGTTTTTCTTGAGAGAGAGTTTCTTTCCAAGAGAAACAGTGGGAGTAAAGTACAACTCGAAGAAGTTTGAGAACCGCAGGAAAATGCTCAACCTGTAGAGGAAGAGCAACAGTTGGATCTACAAAGAGTTGTAGAACCCGCGCCTGTGGAGCCTGAAATTCGCCGATCCGAAAGGATCCGTCACGAACCCGAGAGATATGGATTTCTCGTAACCAATTGTCATGATTTGTTAATCATTGACAGTGACGAACCAGCGAATTTCGAAGAAGCGATGATGAGCCCTGACTCCGCAAAGTGGCTGAAAGCCGCTGAATCCGAAATGGGATCCATGTCACAAAACCAAGTATGGACTTTGGTTGATTTACCCAATGGTGCAAGACCCATTGAGTGTAAATGGATTTTCAAGAAGAAAATTGATGTGGATGGAAATATTCAGATATATAAAGCAAGGCTGGTGGCAAAAGGTTTCAAACAAATTCATGGTATTGACTATGAAGAAACCTATTCACCTGTGGCCATGCTTAAATCCATTCGGATTCTCCTAGCAACAGCTGCTCATTATGATTATGAGATCTGGCAGATGGACATGAAAACAGCTTTCCTTAATGGAATTCTGGAAGAGGATGTGTACATGACACAGCCCGAAGGTTTCATCGATCCTAATGCTGCTGGGAAAGTATGCAAGCTTCATCGATCCATTTATGGATTGAAGGAAGCATCTCGGAGTTGGAATCTTCGTTTTGATGAAGCAGTCAAAAAGTTTGATTTCATCAGAAGCGAAGAAGAACCATGTGTTTACAAGAAGACTAGTGGGAGCGCAGTTGCATTTCTCGTGTTGTATGTAGATGACATACTTCTTCTCGGAAATGACGTTCCGTTGTTACAGTCTGTTAAGACTTGGCTCGGAAGTTGTTTTTCAATGAAAGACATGGGAGAAGCCACATATATTCTTGGAATAAGAATCTATAGAGATAGATTAAACAAGTTGATTGGACTGTGTCAAGACACTTATATCGATAAAGTCTTGCACAGGTTCAGAATGCAAGATTCCAAGAAAGGCTTCATACCAATGTCTTATGGCATAAGTCTCAGCAAGAAGCAGTGTCCTGAGACACCTGCTGAGCGAGATCGCATGAGCCGGATTCCCTATGCCTCGGCGTTGGGATCCATCATGTATGCCATGCTCTGTACTCGTCCAGATGTTGCTTGTGCTTTAAGCATGACGAGTAGATACCAATCGGATCCAGGTGAAAGTCACTGGACATCAGTCAAGAATATTCTGAAGTATTTGAGAAATACTAAGGATAAATTCTTGGTGTATGGAGGAAGTGATGAGCTGGTAGTAAGTGGTTACACAGACACAAGTTTCCAGACAGACAAAGATGATTTCCGATCGCAATCTGGTTACATCTTCTGCCTGAATGGCGGTGCAGTCAGCTGGAAGAGTTCCAAGCAGGATACTGTAGCAGACTCCACAACTGAAGCTGAGTACCTCGCTGCTTCTGAAGCGGCAAAGGAGGCTGTTTGGATCAAGAAGTTCATCACTAAACTTGGTGTGATTCCTAGTATTTCTGAGCCAGTGGCTCTGTATTGTGACAACAATGGAGCCATTGCGCAAGCAAAGGAACCTAGATCACACCAGAAATCCAAACACATAGAAAGGCGATATCACCTTATCCGTGATATTGTGAATAGAGGAGATGTGAAGATCAACAGAGTCCCTACGGATGAGAATGTTGCTGATCCACTGACCAAGCCCCTCCCAAGGCCTAAGCATGAGTTTCATACAACTGCTGTAGGCATTAGATTTCTTAAGATGTGATCTTGATTTCAGTGGGAGTTGTATTTGTTTTTAGTTATGACTTGATGTTCGTAAAACATAATTTGATTATGTTATTTTTAATGAAATTGTTTCAGCATTATTTAATTGTGTTATTAAATAATTGTCCCAAAGTAATTTATGACATTTTATAGGCCATCAAGTACGTGACTTGATCATGAAACCCTATAAACAATAAATGACATAAATTATAATGGTCCCTGGTCGAGGTTGTTAACGTGGGACATTAACAACCACGTGAGACTAGTATGTGAGGTGACTGATGACCATGTTTCATGGAGTCATTAATAAGTGTATTAAAGTCAATCACATAGATGTGTGTTAGAGAACACATGATCGGACTTGACCCGTTAATGAGAACTCTACAAGATGTTATATGAGTGTCATAAGAGTTTCTCATTACGACTAAAGAGAGTAGTCCTTAGACCTGAGTTCATCATGTCCTCTCTTATATGGATTGGTTCGTCTTGACTTTGTCAAACGTCAGCCGTAACTGGTGATCATAAAGACACTGATTAGGCGTATCATGAAATATAAAAGAGACATGGATGGAACAAGATGGGATTTGTACCTCCTATATAACCGGAGTTAAATATCTCTGGGCCTATCGAAGATTTGATACTGGAAATGCGTGGCCGCGCTCAAACGAGGTGATTGTCAGTCGTTTGTTTTTCATCAGTACAAATCGGGATTCGATAAACGTAATCTGGTTGAATAAGGATGACACAGTGCTTGCCTTATGCTAGATTGAGATATAGCTACAAAGGGATTAAAGGAATAGATGATTCCAGTACAAGTGGGAGATTGTTGGGAATGTCCTGAAATCTATTGTACTTGCTCCAAGTGAAAGTCGTATAGTCGAGATGAGACAATCACATAACACTAGGTAGTCATAACGCTTTGCTAGAAGCCACTTATGATCAATGAGTTGAGAACTCATTGCTAGTGTTATATGATCATGCAGGGTCACACACCTAAGCAAACTGGGCGTTAAAGACGAGGTTGATCATTAATGTAATGATCCAGTGAATGCATATGTGATATGCATTCAATATCAATGTTCTGGGATAGCATCGATCGTTGCAGGCAGTGCATCGATCGATGCACTCGCGGATTAATCAGATTAATTCGGTTTAATCGTTGGTTAATTCCGTTGTGGTTTAAACCGACATATATAAGATATATGGTCGACCTAAACTCGTCCCTAACCTAATTCACAGCCACCATAACACAAAAATAAACCTCTCTGGAGATTAGATCTCTGTAAGGCACTAGCATCCCTGCGGTCCAGTTTGTGTGCGTGTGGATACCAGTATAGGCACAACACTTGAGGCGCTTGGTGATCTTGACTACTTGCAATACTTCCGCTGCATATTCACCAGGTAAATCTGAGATCCCATAGTTTCAATTACATGAACCTTATATCCTAGGCTCGAAATTCAGACTAGGGTTGCTAATCCTGATTAGAACTGCTAGAAATTCCTTCAATGAATAGGTTGCAAACAGCAGTGTCGGTCGACACCCTTTAGTGACGGTCGACACCACACTCGAAAGCATGGACCATAATCGAGGACGCTCGATTCGGATCAGAAAGTGCCGACCTAAGCCTTGTGTCGTTCGACACTTGCTGTGTGTCGGTCGACACCAACCACGCTAGTAGATAAGGTTTCTGATTTTACGAATTTTCGCCGGATTATACCTTGTTCTCCCGAACCCATGCTGCGATAAAAATGGGGAAAATGTTGTTTAAGTGTGGGGGAGGTAGTTTACTGACCACCGTTTGTTTTCTTTTCTTAGAGTCAATTCTTTGTTTTCAAAATTGTTTTATTGAGTCAAAATTGGTATGAAACTATGACTTTCCAAGGAAATTTTCGCTGAAACAAGAACTAAGTGACCATTGGACAGACCTGCAGTAGCTCTATGACTGTTAGAAAACCACACACGGATCAACCTACCAAGGACACCTATATATTCTCAAGTATTCAGAGGATCCATTACTAACTTCACCTCTAATCTTGATTTAATTTTCTCACCTAGGGGCTTGGTATCTCTGGATCGGATTCCTCTGACGTGCCTAACACAGCTTGTAAACCTGTGTGAGTATGTAAAAAGAAATAAACTGAGGATAACCTAGTAGTTTCGAAGTGGTCGCGGAAGTGGTAGAGACCCCTACTACCTCCTGTGTATCCATAGAAACATGTCCAAAGTTACATCCCGAATAAAAAGGGAAGAGCACTGATAAAAAAAATGATACCCAGTGGGGAAAAATCAGTTGCTAAGGGAGAAAGGAAGAAGAAAGGAACCAGAAACAGACAGTTTGGTGGTCAGGTACTGACTGGGTTAAGTTCATGTGTCCTCTGATTGATACTCCCTCTGTGAGACCGCACTTAAATATATACAGAGGTTAGTGTGGTGAATTTGGATGTTCTGTCTTGATTGTGGAGTTTACTTGGGACAATTCCTAAGTGTGGGGGAAGTACATTGTGGTTTTGATCTCTGCAAGGATGTTTTCAGGTGTTTTACTAAGTGAATGTGAAAGCGATGTTCCTAAGACGAAATGAGTTTCTGAGTTTTCAAACCTCTTTCTTATACTTTGGTTCTTTACTTGCTTGAGGACAAGCAATGGCTAAGTGTGGGGGAGTTGATATATCATGGTTTTTCTAGGTTTTCAACAATGATATAAGTGTATATATTGAGTCTTTAACCTTGTATTTGGAGTCTTTAGAGTCATTTGCAGGTTTAGGTACGTTTGGAGCTTATTTGGAGATTCTAGGAGCTTTTGGAGGGATTTTGCAGCATACATGGATTTCACAGAGTTCACTGGGTGTGTCTGCACTTAGTGTCGCCCGACACTAAGTTGGTGTCGCCCGACGCCACTAAAGGAGGAAATTCATGTGCGTCAAAAATACAGCTTTTGGAGATTTGCAATATTTACCCAGAAGTTTCTCATATTTACAAGAAGGCCCAAAACGTGTTTTAGCTATTAATTAGGTTTTACAGCCACTTGTGAGGAGAAGATTATTCTACATTTTTGTCTAGAGAGATTAGGAGATTTGGGGCTGGTCTTGTACTCGAGAGAGAAGAGATTTCGAACCCCTGTTCTTATTCTTTTGATTTATATGATTTCTACTTTGATTATGTCTATTGTTATGATTGCCATGTCTGAGTAGTTTTCTTGTTAGATTTAGGGATTCTCATTAGGATTTCATGGAATTATAGATTGATTGACTAATTGGGATTCAAACATCTAGTTCTTCATCTAGGTTGTTCTTAATGCTTAATCTGAGTTAGCTACTTAGATTATTGTCATCAGGTTGATTAGCGTAGCGAGAGTTGGTTAATTCATTAGAAAATAACCTAGCTGAGCAAATTGCCTATTCGCAAAGACATTTGGCTTAGGGAATTTGTGAACGAAAGAACCTGAATTAAATGCATGTTTAGAACTCTAGAATTCGCAAAGAGATTTGGTTTTCTAGGTTGTAAGACATAGTTAGCATTCACAGCGGGAGTTTGTTTGTTATATGATTGTGATTCTAGTTCTAGAACATCGATATCTCAATCCTGTTGATTGGTTGATCTATGTTCCTGATTTCCTGAGAACTTCCCTAAGTCTAGCGCCTTCGTTCATTGATAACACACCATTGCTTTACTTGCTTTGTTTACCGCTTTCATCTTTCTTTCTTAGCTTAATTCGATTGCATACAATCTATCACGTGAACTAGAGTCTCTGTGGATTCGATACCTTTTATACTACGATTGCATATATGTGCACTTGCAGTTAGAATAGGGATTAATTCTTGACCTATCAATATTGTAGTGGACAAATGGATGAAGCGTTTGGAGAAAGGATTGTACGTTTTCTTTGAAGATATGTATGACGAGGATGTCGCTGCCCGAATACCAGATTCCGAGCCAGTTTCCGCCACTGACCCACCAGCACCAGGACACAGCGCAATCAAACAGCTCCTAAACAGGTTCCAAAATAAAGTGGAAGACCAAATGCTGGCAGTTCTGAGAAAGGTTGACAGGTTTGAGGGAAGACTCGCCACAATGGAAGCTTACGTGAAAGAACATAAAGATAAAGCCTTATAGTACTTCCAATGCGTTTTATTGGTTGTTACTTTTGAACTCACTTTTTGGTTGGTTTTGATGAACTCGTAACTTTGTTTTGTAAAACGGATGAAATCATAAGTATTATGTTGGTTAGTTAGGTATAAATAGTAGCCTTACATTAAATATACGAGGACTTAGATAAGGACCATATATAAGTCTTATAAAACATGGGTTAGTCTTACATAAACGAAGGACTCCGCTAATCGATAATTGCAAAGATAATTATAGCAAACATAGAAATCTTAAACATTTTTTCAGTTTTCCAATCTCTTCAGCATGGTTTTTCAGCTCCTTAAGCATTTGGTTGATTTGAAACTCATGGTGTGACATGCTTCTAATTCACTTTGACTGCTCATATTTATCCTTCCTCAACATTGTCACCTCTTATTCGACGGCGAGATCCCATGGTTTCCGAATGTGGGAGCCATCATCCTACACACAAACAAAGTACACATCAACAAATAATTACACAAAACAACCAAACAGTTTTAATAAGTATTGCCAGTTTTACTAATTTTACAAAGTATTACCAGCTTTACGCGCATTAACAATTTAACATAATAGTACAAGTATTACTAGTTCTACACGTTTTACCAGTTTTACATAGTTATACCAGTTTACTACCCATAAATTCAAGGATGATTCATAAATTCGCGAAATAGCCTTATATTTCACATATATACCTCAAAGTCATCGCATAGAAAGTATCTATGTCCTATTATGGATTTGGTTTGAGATGTATCCTCAATGATTTTTCTATCGATTATTCGCCCTCCACATGGACATTGTTTCGGAATTCCATAGTCACCATCATCAGCCACAAGAAATATCATGTTGTAGATTCTCTTGTTTCTCTTCTCGTTGATGTATCTCGGGTCCATAATCAGTTTGAGAGAGAGAGAGAGAGAGAGAGAGAGAGAGAGAGAGAGAGAGAGAGAGAGAGAGAGAGAGAGAGAGAGAGAGAGAGAGAGAGAGAGAGAGAGAGAGAGAGAGAGAGAGAGAGAGAGAGAGAGAGAGAGAGAGAGAGAGAGAGAGAGAGAGAGAGAGAGAGAGAGAGAGAGAGAGAGAGAGAGAGAGAATGATAAATGTCGATTTTTGGTATAGAAGAGACAGAGTGGACAATTGAAAGGAGAGATAATGGAGAATGGAGAAATATAACAGGGTACAATATATAATTAGGTAACTGATTCGCTATCTTGAAGTCATGTGGTGCATTGAATTTAAAATTTTAAGCCGGAAAATCCTTCTATATGTTTCATGTACGAAGTTTTTTTACAATGTTGATATCATCTTCACAGAGCTGAAAGAGTTTATGCAACAAATGTCGCATGAAGTTATCATACCGAGTGTTAATAAAGATGGACCTGACTCTGAAGCTGCGGTGATGTATGTGGGTATTTAGATCTCTATTTTAGCATAAGCGATTATATATCTTAAAATCAAGGAAGTTGTTTTGTGTTTTTGGAACTTCTGCTCTATGTTTTTATTCATTACTTCTTAAGGTTATTACTTTGGTTCATTTCAACATATGGATTTTTGCTTCGTGAAAATTTTAATCTAATAAAATAATCATTTTAGTTTAATTTGTGGAAACTTAGTATTCACCAGATTATACTAAAGTTTTTATATTACGTAATCTATACATTTTTATTTCCTTAACTTTCTGAATGCTGCCGACACCCTCCATGTATTGGAAATTTAAATTATATTCTATAATCGGAATGATTTAAAAGTCATCCACTGCAAATTCAGATTAGATATCACTCACTATAATTTTGGAATCTATACTATTAAACAGAACCCAAAAAAAAAATATTTTACTAAATAATTTTTGCAAAGAGAAAAATTGTCTTAAAAATATTATTGGGTTTAGTCGGAGTAAAAATTTATAGAAAATATACAAAGTTAAATTCTTTATTTTATATTATTTTTTTAAAAAATATATGAAAAGATTAAACAAAAAAACTGAACGGATTTAAATAGGCATGTGTTACTTCTGATGAGTTTACATGGACGGATCTAAAAGGGTCTTAAATATAAACATGTTTAAACGGGTCGGGTCCGCCCGTTTTACTGTTTTTATCAGTTGAGCCAAATAAAATTTTAAAAAGCAAAACCAAAAAAGAAATATTTTACTAAATAGTTTTTGAAAAAATAAAAGTGTCTTAAATAGCTGAAAAATATTGGATTCAATCGGAGTAAAATGTATAGATAAGTATAAATATTAAATTTTATCTATTTTCAATTAAAATTTTAAAAATAATATGTATAAACAAATAATGGTTATAAATAAGCATATGTTACTTCTGCCAGGTTTAAATGGGTGGATCCAAATGAGTCATAAGTGTAAACGGACCGAGTCTGTCCTTTTTAACATCATCTCTATATATAATCAAATAAAATTTAAAAACAAACACAAAAATAATTTTTTACTAAATATATTTTTGCAAGAAGAAAAAATATCTCAAATATCTGGAAAGTATTGGTATTACATATTAAATATATAAATTTATTTTATTTTAGAAATTTAAATTTATTTGTTACTATTAGTATTATATTTTAATTATATATGTTTCTAATAATTGATTTATGACTACTATTTTTTATATTTAAATTTTAACAATACTTATTGCAGCATTATTATTGTTTATATAATTATATTCTACATATTAAATATATCTAATGTATCATAGCATCCATTTTAAAAATATATATATGGCAACAAAAACAAAAATAGAAACAAAAACATATAAACTCAACATTTAGATAAAATAAATGGAAAATGATATTCAAAAATATGTAATTATAATAAAAATATGAAAATATTGGCGCAAAATAATCTGAAAATAAATAATTTAGTGCGCAGATAAAAAAAAAGATAAAATCTCTGTAATCAAAAATTAATAATTAAAATAAATCGTACTATAAAACCAACATAACAATCACGAATAAAAACTAAAAAATGGGGGAAACAAACAAAAATTCATCAAACTAATATTTTGCACTCAGTGCGGATCAAAATCTAGTTCATTATAGAAGAAAAATAAAAAATGGAGAACAAGATATGCGGTGGCTAGTTACTTCAAAGTAAAAGATAAGATCTCTAATTTTGTTATAAATTATTCACACAAGACAAAAATGTTAATCAAGTAGCAACTAGTGGATACAATTATTGGAAAAATGTTTCAGAAATGCTAAATAAATATGAAAAATCGTAATTATATTGTATGCATGACTCAGTGGATGGAGTTAAAAATGAGACTACAAACAAATCAGATTATTAATATGCATATTAAAAAGAGATAAACCAAGAGAAACAATACTGAGAGATATGTTGTTGAAGATAATTTCATTGGTAAAAGGTCTTTCTAAAAAATATAGTTTGTGGTAGTGGTGCCAAGATTCATGTTGATGGTAATAACAATTTTTGGGCATAATTGAGGTACTTGCAGATTTTGATATAGTGACGAAAGAACACAGAGAAAAACTGAAGAACGTTAAACTCTTTATCATTATCTGAGTCACCAGATTCATAAAGAGTTGATAAAGATGTTGGGAGTGTGATCAAAAATAATATCTTAAAAAGATCCGATTTGCTAAGTATTATTTGATTATATTTGATTGTACTTTCGATATCAGATACACATAACAAATTTCCCTAATTATTCGATGTACGGATAATTTTAAGTTCTCACCAAATATTGAAGATTTTTTGTGACATTCTTAGAAATCAAAAATAAAACTGGTGAAGTACTTTTTAACACCATCATGATGCATTGTTTGATACTGGATTGAGTACCGATGACATAGGAAGGCAAGGTTATGATAATTGGTCAAACATAAAAGATAAAAGTAAACTAATACAAAGATATTACTGAAAATAAATCCAAGAGTGGTTTACCACTACAAGAAAACATCATTTTGCGACTGGACCTTGCGACTATACTTGTAGTTGTAACATTTGACTGCTATTAGGGGTCAATATAGCTACTATTTTGCGACAACGGATATATAGACGTGTATTAGTCACTTATATACGACCAAAAATGATTGTCGCCAATTTAGTCGGTGATTTACGACTGATTAACAACCATTATCGAGACCGGAATCAATAATCGCAGGCTAGTCGGTGATATGGCGGCTATTTTTGCGTCTGATGTGTAGAGTCGTAGAACAATCGCAAATTGGTCAGTAGATGGGCGACTAATTCACTACTTCAGTTTTAGTAGTAACCAAGCCGTTTATTTGTCGCTATTGATACGACTAATATTCAACTCACTATTCGTGTCGCAAAGTAGTTTGGTATGGGTCGTTTCATATAGTATTTTTGGATTTAGCAATAATAATATGAGATAGTTTGTTTATACGTGCTAATAGTCTTAACTGATTATCAAAGTTGGTATATATATATATATATATATTGTAATCATTATTAAATGAGAATGACCCATGTATGCTTTTCGTTCATAACCTCTAATTGTTATGCGTTAAATTTACCATAAGAAACTGATTGTTCATATTCCTCCATGCTTAATGAAATACATTGATTTATTCTCCAGAAGGGAACATGTTCTGTTGAGAAAAGAATAAACAGAAGAAAAAAGCGTAGAGGCATGTTCTTCTAACTTATAAGCATGAAGAACACGAATATATCTACTTCAGTAGTACTTCCTACCTGTAATCACTTGTGTCTAGCCATCTAAATACGCATCACAGAAGATCGAAAACAACATCGGACTTTGACTAATTTCCGGGAAAATATAATTGAATTCATTATTGCAGATTCATTTCTCACCTTGGAGATGGGTCCCGTAGTTTGCATGGCTATCAACTTCAGAATTGTATTCCTGCAAATGGAAATTAGAAAAACTCATAAAATCTTAAGCATCTACAAATCGAATGTTAAAAACACAAAAAGGATATGTACAATACCCTGAGAATATGCTCGATATCGAATGACTTGAATTGGCTGGTAAACTCAATTTTTTTTTTTTTTTTTTTTTTTTTTTTTTTTTTTTTTTTTTTTTTTTTTTTTCTCTCTCTCTCTTTCTTTTTTTTTTTTTTTTTTTTTTTTTTTTCTCTCTCTCTCTCTTTTCGAATGGCGACGACGGAGGCGAATTAGGGTTACATGTTCGATGCAAGGGTTAATCGGTTGGAGATTAAGGATGGTGATGAGGATTATACTACTTTATGGGGTGGATTAAAGGCGATTCTGAATCCGGTTACAATTTATGGGTTCGCTGATGCATGGATTTGGGGAAGAAATTGGGCGATGATTATCGGGGATACGGACAGAGACTCTGGAGATTTGCCATATCTGTCGAATATTAGGAGCATCAAGAAGGAGATGTCTGAAGATATACGAACTTTATGGTCTCTGATTTGGCAAATTAAGGTACAAATTTTTTGGATTTATGGTCTGATAGAGTCAATCACGGGAGATGGTCCTATATCCATCACGCTGATTTGGGATTCGGAATTCTCAATTTCGAATTTGATTTGGGTGATCTTAGGAACTTTCCATATGCACTTGCGATGGTTTATGGAGAATATTGCGATTTGCAAAAATATTTTGAATTTTAACTCGGTTGCATTTTTGTGTAGCTGTATATGGAAACTGATCGTGATTTACGGTATTCAACTTTCAAGGGAGATTTGGGACCGCAGAGGAGTATATAAACAGGGGAAGGTGGTGGCTGATTCATTCACAACTTCAACAAACTTTCTCTCGTCTAGTCTAAAAGCGTTTCCGAGAGGCAAAATGTCACAGAGTAGCATCACTTTGTCTAAGAGAGAGGGAAAGAGGGTGGTAACATCAACACAGAGGATGAAGGTCTCAGTTCCAAGGTTTGACAACACTAAGTTGATCAAAGCTTATGAGAGGACCTTGATAGGGCGATGTATGAATCCTCGGCGTCAAGATACGAAGCACTTGGTCAACATGTTCCCCAAGATATGGAACATGGAGGAGAGGATTGCTGGTGCAGATCTCGGGCTTGGAAGGTTCCAGTTCGATTTTGATGAGGAAAAGGACTTAGTGGAAGTGCTGAGCTTGGGGCCATTTCACTTTGACTCGTGGATGATCTCGTTGGTGAGGTGGGAGCCGATCATTGATGCCAATTATCCCTCTGCAATTACTTTCTGGGTGAAAGTTATGGGGCTACCACTACACTACTGGGCAGATTTAACCTTTAAGAGGATAGGTGATGGTATAGGCAAAGCAGGGACGGTGGATCTAGACAACGGCAGAGTTCGGGTGGTGCTTAACGGTCTCAAGCCATTGGTCTTCGAGCTAATGGTGGAGTTTGATGGTGAAGAAGAAGTTCTAGTTCAGCTGCGTTATGAAAAGCTTCACGGCTTCTGCAGATCATGTAACAGTATGTGCCATGAGACTGAGGTATGTCCATTGAATGAGGAACCGAGAGGAGATAATGGAGATTCTAGGAAGAAAGGTGATAGGGATCCAAGAGATCCAACGGATAGATCAGGAGGTATGAGTTACAGAGGTGCGGTTACAAATGGGAGAGGAGGAGAGAATCGTGATGGTAGGAAAGAGCAAGGCAAACAGGGGGAGGCTTCTAGCCACAGGTCAGGAGAGAACAAAACCTATGAGGCTAAATCACACTCAAGAGCGAGAAGGGATAGAGGGACGGGGTCTAACCGGTATGAACGTGGTTATGGAGAAGAGTCAAGCCGGAGATCGAGGGGTCAAAGATCTTCATCACCGAAACATTACAGGCATAGACAGGTCTCTTTGGACAAAGAAACTGAGGCAGCTGCGATACTGAAGGGAGCAGTCTTCTTAACAAGGGAGGAACATGCGGTGTTAGAGGCTTTCAGGAACAAGGCAACAGGGTCTGATGGTAAGGTGGTTAGTGAAACAGATAACACAACAGAGCCAGATGGTTTAACTCAAGATAAGAGTGTGAGAAAGGAGATTGGAATAACAGAGAATACTCCTTTAGAGTCTGATTCATTGGGTATGAATTTCCAGGACATGGATGTAGGTAAAGAGTTTCAAAGTCTGGGCAATATAGATGATCTTATGGACTTGCTGGAAGAAACAAATAATGAAGAGGTCGACACAGAAATACCTCTGCAGCTGGACGGTTCTGGACATGTGGAGCAATCTGCCTATGGAGACCACCAAGAGAAACCCACAGCTCCACGTGAGGAGGACAAGAAGATGAAACAGAGGGTGGAAGCAGGAAAGGAGGGAGAAGCAAGGAAGGTGATGGGAAAGAAAAAGGGTCCTAGTGGGGGACCCATAATGATGGGCCGACTGGGAAAGAAGCGGCTGGTGCAGTCTCTGACTTCACCTAGGAAGAGGCCACTTACAAGAGGAACAGGGGGTGTGGAGAAGGAAACAGAGGGGGGAGAGGCTAAGGATGCCATGACTGAGTCGGATCAGGACAAGGTTGCCGTTTAAGATGGCAGGATCATAGTACTTTCATTTTGATGTTTTTATGAATTCAATAAGCTTTCAATTTATAGTTCGGGGGAATCTGATGGGATATTGGGCTCTCTTTCAAGCTTGGGGAAAGCAATATGCACTTGTTATTGTTTGGTTTACTGCATTTAGGTTTCTGGTTGTATCATTTCGAGGCTCCGGTCTGCTGGTTGAGTTCAACTTTACGACCGGATGCTGTGCTTTAATCTATCAACAAAGTAATGAAATGGGTTATGTTTTGTTATGGTGGTCAATGGCTAAATTAATTGGGATAGCTTTGTTTGATATGCAGACTCTTTTGTTGCTTTGTTGGGGTGTGGGGTTGGTTTTCTCCTGTGGTATAAGGCTTATAGGGGTATGCAGACGTATGGAATTTAGGCTTCTAAGTGCTGTGACGTTAGGAACAAGTTATTTAGAAGATGAGTTATGGGTGATAAAAAAGGTTCTTCACGTTTACCATGCATGGACAGGAACGTATGCAGAAGGAGAGAACATAGTATGGTGGATATTGAAGACTAAGAGATTTGGTTATCTGATATTGGGGACAAAGAGTGGTAAATGGGTTTGCCGGTGGATCAATTTCAGGTGCTTGGAGGTTGTTATGAGAGCAAAGACAAGAGTAGACACAATATTATTAATGGCTTTGATGGCCACAGGAAAGACGATTAGAAGCTCTTGTAATGTTAGGAGGAAGGAAGACATTGTATGCTGGTCATGGGAGTGTCAGAGTACACTAAGAGGAACGAAATATGGTCTGGTGGCGTCATGGGATATAAGGTTCATATACAGAAGAAAGCATCGTTTTATGATTGAGATCCGAGATCATTTTTTGGTGATCCGTAACTACAGTGGGGGCTCTTTTGGGGTGAGTTGTTGTCCAGTGAGCCAACAAGTAATCTACTGGAGATTACATGCTTCTATAATTCAGTATAACAAGATTGATGACAGGGAGAATGTTAAGGAACAAAGGATTGATAAGGATCATGGAGATAGTTTTCTGCTTGGTGAGAACGAGAATGGCAAGAATAATGTTTCTGGGAGGCCACTGCCATATGGGATGATAAAGAACACAAGAGGTAATATGGCACATATGTGTCTATTGTACCGAAATAACACGGCTCAAATGCAAGCTGGAACACAAAGAGGTGGGATACATCTTGGTCGGATGGACTGGTGGCTGTGTAGGGGATTATTTTATGGAACTTTGGAAATCTGGGTCTATGGTATTTGTAAGGAAAATATGGAACGAATTTTAACTAATTGGGGCATAGTGAATATTATGATTGTGATATTGGATCTGGGTCCCCATGTTGTTTTTCGGCGCGACATGAGAGGATATAATGGATGGCGAGGGAACATATATTGCCAAAGGAAAATGTCTTGGGAACTGTTTATACCTAAGGCGAGGCACCGAATGGGAGTAAATAACACAAAGTTTTAAGATGCGGATTCTAAGTTGGAATTGTCAAGGCTTAGGAAGCAGATGGACGATTAGCTATTTACGAGAGATAGTGCATAAGAATAAACCGGAGTTTCTGTTTCTCTCAGAAACAAAACAACCATATTCTTTTACACAAATGTTTATGGGACATTTTGGATACGATAAAATGTATACTGTGGAGCCTAGGGGTGCAAGTGGAGGATTGGTACTTTATTATAATGACTCATCAAATGTGAGAGTTATATATGCAAGTAATCGGATTATAGATATTGAGGCAGACCTGCAAGGGAAAACTGTTTCAATTTCTTTTGTATACGGTGAACCAGTGCAAAAACTACGAGGGCTGGTATGGGAGAGATTGACCCGTATGGGTGTGGTCAGGACAAATCCATGGTTCGTTATAGGTGACCTAAATGAGATTACTGGCAACCACGAGAAGCAGGGAGGTTCCCTAAGGCACGCCTCTACTTTCGTGGCTTTTAACACTATGATTCGGGACTGCGGGCTAATAGAATTTCCGGCGGTGGGGGATTCCCTCTCATGGAGAGGGCGAAGGGGAAAACAACTTATACGGTGTAAGCTAGATAGGGCACTGGCCAATGAAGACTGGCACACAATTTTTCCATTCTCCTTTGTTGAATATTTGGGGATGATTGGTTCCGACCATCGACCGTTAGTAGCCTCTATTGAGGATAAACAGGAGAAACGAAGGAATCTATTCAGATTTGATAAACGCTGGGTGGGAAAAGATGGACTAATGGATGCAATAAGACATGGCTGGGAAGGTCTGGAAATCAGTGAGGGCATCAGTTTTTGTGATAAAATTGGAAGATGCAGAAGGGAATTATCCAGATGGAGGAAAAATAATCCGCCATATAACAAGGATAACATATATGAGCTTCAGAAAGCTTTGGAGGAGGTTCAAAAAGATGATTTGAGAACACAAGCAGAGGTTATAGAGATTTCCGGAAAACTAAAAGAGGCTTATAGGGACGAGGAACAATTTTGGCAACAGAAGAGTAGGAACCTGTGGCACACGTCAGGTGATAGATATACGAAATTCTTTTTTGCTTTGACGAAACAAAGGCGGGCAAGGAATCGTATTGTTGGACTTCACAATACATCCGGAGAGTGGGTTACGAAAGATCATGAGGTGGAACGAGTAGCGGTGGAGTATTTTGATGAATTATTCACTACTAGTAATCCAGATGGTTTTGAGGAGTTCTTACAGGAAGTACCGGAATCAATAACAACACAGATGAATGAGAAACTGATGGTACTAGCCACGGAAGAGGAGGTTCGGAAAGCGGTATTTATGATGCATCCAGAAAAAGCACCAGGACCGGACGGGATGACGGCATTGTTTTACCAACGATCATGGCCAATTGTGAAGGATGATGTGGTGTGTATGGTTAATGATTTTTTAATGACTGGGGAACTAGACAATAGGATAAACATGACAAATATTTGCCTCATCCCAAAGACGGAAAGGCCAAGCAGGATGACAGAACTACGTCCTATTAGTTTGTGTAATGTGGGTTATAAGATCATTTCCAAGGTATTGTGCCAACGGTTAAAAGGACTTCTTCCAAGACTAGTTTCCGAGACTCAATCGGCCTTTGTAGCTGGAAGATTAATTTCAGATAATATTTTAATTGCTCAGGAGATGTTTCATGGTTTACGGACGAATCCATCTTGTAAGAGCAAGTTTATGGCAATCAAAACGGATATGAGTAAAGCTTATGACAGAGTTGAATGGGTCTTCATAGAAAAGCTTCTGACCAAAATGGGGTTTGCGACACCTTGTGTGGACAGAATAATGCGATGCATAACAACAGTCCAATATCGGGTCCTAATTAATGGTCAACCACGAGGTTTTATTGCACCACAGAGGGGTTTACGTCAGGGGGATCCTTTATCACCTTACTTATTTATATTATGCACAGAGGCATTAATAGCGAATATTAAAAAAGCGGAACGTGAAAAACAACTTACGGGACTAAAGGTAGCAAGAGCGTGTCCACCAATATCTCATCTCCTATTTGCGGACGATAGCTTATTTTTCTGCAAAGCTGAGAAGGAGGAATGTGAGACAATTTTACGGATTCTAAAGGGATATGAGGGTGTATCAGGGCAGCAGATAAACTTTGCGAAGTCTTCTCTCCAGTTTGGCCATAAGGTTGACATAGGAGTGCGGGATGAGTTGAAAGCGATCTTAGGGATAACTACGGTAGGAGGGATGGGATCATATTTGGGAATTCCTGAGAGCCTTAGTGGCCCAAAAACACAAGTGTTCAGTTTTTTACAAGATAGACTTCATGGTAGGGTTAATGGATGGACGACAAAGTTGCTTTCACGAGGGGGAAAGGAGGTCATGATTAAGGCAGTGGCAACAGCTTTACCAAATCATGTAATGTCATGTTTTAGGCTACCAAAAACGATCACAACAAAATTGACGAGTATAGTATCCAATTTCTGGTGGAGTACGGGAGGAACAAATTCTGGTATGCATTGGAAATCTTGGGATAAACTGTGCAAAGACAAAAGTGATGGTGGAATCGGCTTTAGGGATTTTTACGATGTTAACACGGCATTCCTAGCGAAACAATTATGGAGACTAATTGATAAACCGAATATTCTGTTCTCAAGAGTCTTTAAAGGAAGATATTTTCGCCATACGGATCCCCTTGATCCAGTAAGATCATACTCAGCATCCTATGGATGGAGGAGTATTACATCAGCTAGGCCTCTGGTTAAAAAAGGACTAATCAAAAGGGTGGGAACGGGAGAGTCTATTTCAATATGGAACGATCCTTGGATACCAGCCTATCGCCCGAGACCAGCAACTCAAAAACCAGGCTCTGATCATGCATTAGTAACTGTCAATCAGTTAATTGATCAACATCACCAGATGTGGAACAAACGACTCATTGAGGAAATCGTGGAACCAGAAGATGTGGCTTTGATATTAAGTGTGGCCTTTAGCAGATTGAATCGACCGGATTCATTGGGTTGGGCTCTCACAAAAACGGGTAAATATACAGTGAAATCAGGGTATCAATTGGAACGGTCTAAGGAGGATGGGATGGATTTTATTTTGGAGCCAAGTATTAAACGTCTTCAGGCCTTTTCTTGGAAGATAAAGTGTCCTTCGAAGATTAGACATTTCATATGGCAAGCTTTATCAGGCTGTTTACCGGTAACAAAAAACTTGAAGGGACGAGGTATTAAATGTGACACAAGATGTGTTAGGTGTGGAGTGGAGAACGAATCGATAAATCACGTGCTTTTTGAATGTCCCCCAGCCATACAGTCTTGGGCGTTGTCCCAAATACCAACAAACCCAGAGGTCTTCCCAATATCATCTCTCTATACGAATATGGATTATTTATTTTGGAGAATACCACAGGACGAGAGAATGGATATATTTCCTTGGTTATTGTGGTACATTTGGAAAAGTAGGAATGATATGGTTTTTAAAAATATTGATCAAAGCCCACAGGAAACATTGAGATTAGCAGAAATGGAATTTGTAACATGGGGAGATGCACATATGGTTGAGGACAATGAACAACCGATAGAAACAAGGGATGGACAATCCACACACAATGAATTGATACTTAATGGTTTATGGTGTTTTGTGGATGGATCTTGGAAGGAAGGGGACCAATGGTCGGGACAAGGATGGTATAGACGTTTTGAGAGAGATGAGAATGTTTTGATGGGGTCAATGAATATTAGAGCAAGTATATCACCACTACATGCAGAATTTGAAGCCTTAGTGTGGGCTATGGAATGCATGAAGTGTCATCAGCATTCCCACATCACGTTCGCAACGGACTGTTCAGAATTGGTGAAGATAGTGTCGGAACCAGAAGAATGGCCAGCTTTCTCGAGTCACATCGAAGAATTTCAAGTACGAAGAGAGTTCTTCACGGAGTTCAAACTCATCCATATATCGCGCACAAATAACTTGATGGCAGACAGATTGGCACGGAGTGCTCGTCTCAGACCGTCGCACACAGTCCATATTGGACCGGAGCCACCAATTTGGATTAATGATATTTAGGTTTCGTTAGTGTCTTTCTTGTTGACAAAAAAAAAAAAAAAAAAAAAAAGAATTGGCTGGTAAACTCTTTTTCCTGATTATACAGCTCAGCCATTTCCAGGCTTGTGAGTTGCCATTCACCCCGCATCTGTATAATGATAGTTATCAGAAAGTCTAAAGATAAAGATTCAAGAGAGAAAACAAGTATTAGCTGTAAAGCAACTGACATGTTTAACAACAAGCTGAGAGTCTCCATAGGCCCTCACGTATGTGTAACTTTTTTCTAAAATAGACTCCAAACCACGAATCAAACCTCTATATTCGGCAACATTGTTTGTTGTATTGCCTAATCCTTCACGGTAGGAAAAGATGACAGTTCCATCTGAATCACGCAGAACAGCTCCTAAACCAGCTCTTCCAAGGTTTCCTTTTGAAGCTCCATCAAACTCAATGGTACAATATTTCTTAAAACATACATATTGTAATTTAAATAAGATGTAAACATCAATATCAAAGTTTGAACCTAGAGTATTGATAGCGAGGTTTTTATCAGTTCTAAGCTACTATCAATTCCTCAAACCTCTATACATGTCGATGTAGCATTTGAGGTATCAATACAGGGAGGCAAGAAGAACAACACATCAAGAATACAAGATAATACTCAAGCTAAGCAAATAGATAAAAGATAAGATTATCTAACAACCTAAACAACTAGAAATGAAATAAAGCAAGCAAGAAACAAACAAGACACTAAAAAAAAAGAAGACAAATAAGATAAAATGACGGTCCTAGGATGAGGTTATGGAGACTAGATTGTCTAGAGACAATCAAGAATGCTTCAATCAATCAAGAATGCTTCAATCAATCAAACATTGCTAAACAAGGCTAATAATCATAATTAAGCTAATCACATTCTTATGTTCATGTTGGAAATGTCCTGAAATCAATTGTACTTACTCTTGTTTGAGTCGTAACATCGAGATTCGACAATCGTATAATATTAGGTGGTTATAATGTTTTGCTAGAAACCGCTTATAATTTATAGATTAAGAATCTATTGCTAATATTGTACGATCTTATAGGGTCACACACTTAAGCAAACTAGATCGACAATATATTGGGTTTCATAACTAATTATATATATATATGTGATATATATAAAATATACACATGTGTAATAATTTATATATATATATATATATATATGATATATATGATATATATATATATATAAAAAATATATTTTCTGCACGTGAAATAGATTATTACCAACTCACTAATGGGCTTAACCCATTAATATACCTAATACGATTAGGTTAATGGCAAGCACATGTATATATACAAAAGGGTTAATGAGAAGTCATTACCATTTCTTTCTCGCCGTTAGTGAACGTGCAATAGGAAGAGAGAAACCTTAAAGTTAGAAAGAGATATTCGATCTCGACGGCACTAGCATCCCATTCAGATCGAGTTTGTGTGCGTATGGATACCGGTAAAGACACGGCATTTAGAGTGAATCTCGAATCACCTCCTTTTATTCCGCTACAAACATCCAGGTATATTCGAACTCTTAGGTTCATATTGATTTCAGTATTTGCATGAGTTCCTGGCAAGTAAATTCATAGGTTGATTTATAAAATTGTTTATAAACCGGTATGAATTCAAACAGTGGTATCAGAGCTTGCTTGTTAATGCTGAGAACGAATCAGAATAAATTAGTATATATGTTTGATATATAATAATTATGATTAGCATGACCATGTGGATAGAAATCGTAATCTGATTATGATATTGAATCGCTTCAAGGTCATGTATAATTTTTATCTAAATAGGAGTTTGGTTTATGCATTTTAATGGATTCTTAAATACAAGTGAAATCAAGTGTTATTATATCATTGATTTTAAAATCTTTTTCAAAATCATGTGTTATTGGTTCTATGATTTTAGAATTCTAATTAAACTCTATGTTATTGGTTCTATGATTTCAAAATCCATATTAATATAAAGTGTTATTCAATAGTAAAGATGTATATAGGAATTTGATTTTATCATGGATTTGAATGGATTTTTGTGGATTTTAATTTTAAAAATACAAAGACTCAAATCCGAGTGAAAACCTACGGATTTCACAAATACTAGTATGATTTGCTCGCAGCATGTGCGAGCATAAATATTATTAAACATAAAAATTTTTTAAAAAAAAAATTATTAATATATTTAACAACTATAATAATATTATGAAAATCGATATAAAATTATTTAAAATTAAACATATATAAATTATTATATTTAATAAGATAATTTTGTAATTTATTATAAACAAAATTAACAGTAATAAAATAAATTGTAATTATATATTTTATTTATAAACAATACATAAATATTTTCATATTTATCATCTCATCTTATTTTTTTATTTTTTAATTCAAGGTTATGTATATCTCTAAATAATTTTTTTTTTAAAATTTCATGAGAAATGGAAAGAGGGTGACAAATATACAGGGAAAGGATGGTATAGTACCTTTGGAGATGAGAGATATATCATGATGGGAGCAAGAAATATTAGATGCAGTCAATCACCTCTACACGCAGAATTCGAAGCACTCATATGGGCGATGGAATGCATGAAGAGATGGTGTCAACAGGAGGTCACCTTCGTTACGGACTGTTCAGAGCTGGTGAACATCGTGTCTACACCGACAGAATGGCCGGCTTTTTCGATCTACATGGATGAGTATGAAGCTAGGAAGAGTTTCTTCACAAGGTTCGTTATCACTCACACCCCAAGAACAAGCAACACAAAGGCGGACAATATAGCACGAGGTGCACGCGTTCAGCCATCTTATTTTGTTTATGTTAATTCAGACTCACCGACTTGGTTAGCTGGGATTCGGTAGTGTCATATTTATCATGTGATTTTTTAACCTAAAGTTATCTATATCTCCATAATAAAATTAAAATATAATAAAATTACCAATATAAATAAAAGTTAACATAGTAATTAACCTAATTTCATTAATAGTAAATTAGTAATCTACCATTTTAAGAGTGAATATAAGGCTAAAAGTACTTCTCAATTAGTATAACGACTAGATTCTGATCCGCGTTAAACGCGTATTTTTTTTTCTCTTTTTTTTTGTTTTAGAAACAATATTTTAAACAAATAATTTTAAACTTTTATAATAAGTTTTTAATGTATATAGTGAAATCATTTTTCTTGGGTTTTAGTTTTATATGATGAACTAAAAATTTCAGTTTTTGAGTTGGTTTTTTAATTTTAATAAAATATTGCTTGTTTTCCAGATCGTTTATAATTTGTTTTGTAGTTTGTTTATTTTGATTAGCATAGCTGTTTGAGTTTGTATGTTTTATTATGTTTTTTAAATTAATTTTAACGATATATATTTTATGCATTATTTAGGAAGGTATAATTATTGGTTTTAATGGTAAAAATAAACATTTAGAACGGTTTTGCTATTTATTTTTATTTATGTGTTGAGTTTTTATGTTTATATAAATTATTTAAAATTTCAAAATTGATATTTTTAATAAGAATGACTGTTTTTTTTGAACCAATAAAAATGAATGTTATTGGAAATAATAAAGACTATTTTGGTCTTGCTATAGTTTTTGAAAAAGTTAGAACCGTTTTAAGCTAATGAATATTATACATATTATTATTATTATTATTATTATTATTATTATTATTATTATTATTATTATTATTATTATTATTATTATTATTATTATTATTAGGTCTTTTCGAAAAGCTTTAAGATTGTTAAAGTATATCTATTTGTTGTTATTGGAAAGAGTAAAGATAGTTAAGATTTTGCCATAATTTTTTGAAATAAGTTCGAATAGTTTCAGGATATGTAATATTATGCATACTAGGATCCGATCCGCACTGAGCGTGCGGATATTTTTTTTATTTTGATTTACATGAAAGAATTGTTTGATTTTTTTATTTATGTTAAAAGACGATTTTTGTATTAATATATTTATATTTTAAATATTGAAAAGATGTTTTTAATTTTTGAGTTTGTTTTTTAATTAATTTTGAACAACATTTGATTTTGTTTTATTTGTTTTTAAAGTATTTATAATTGATTATGTTTACTCCCAATTGTTATTTCCAATTAAAATAAATATTAAACGCGCTGAGCGCCGACTATTAGTTTGATGATTCTTTTCTATTTGTTATTGATCGATTTTTTATTCGAGATCGTTATATTTTTTATATTATTATTTGTTTTTATATAGTTTACGGATCTACGTACTAATTTTTTTAGACTATATAGTGTGGATATTTATTTGTAATATATGATGGTTAGTATATTCTAAAAATATTTTTTTTTTCGAAAGAGTATATCTATGTTTCTAAATTGAAAAAAGAAACGAAAATATTTCTAAAAATATGAATAGAGATCCAAGTATATTTAATATTTATTAACATATATCTAATAACATATTAATTCATTCGAAATCACAATAACCATAATCTCTACAGATAACTAAAAATTAATTTTAGATTTTCATAAATATTATCATAATAATAAATAAGGTTGATATGAAAGTTCCAAAAATAAAATAATTTTAGTTTTCCATAATTCTGATATTGTTATGATTTAAAAGATATAGTAGAATATTAAAGAATTGTGATTTATTAAATTAAATATAATTCAAAATTACTTTTTCTGTTGATTTTAAAATTAGGAAATGAGATATTTATGGGATTTCAAAATCAAGATATATTATTTCCATAATTGAAAAATAAAATTTATTAAAATTAAATGTCATTCAAATTTTCTTTTTAGATTAAAATTAAAAAATAAAATATTTACTAAATTTTAAAATCAATATATATTATTTACATATCGGGAAAATGTAAATTAATTAAATAAAAAACTTTCAAAATATAAATATCATTTAATAATACTTTGCACTAATACATAATTATATCATTTATACTTTACACTAATATTATCTTAACAATAATAAATAATTAATAATACTTATCATTTAATAATACTTGACACTAATATTATCTTAACGATAATAAATAAGGTTGATTTGAAAGTTTTATAAATAAAATAAATTTTGTTTTTTATAATTCTGATATTGTTATGATTCAAAATTACCTTTTTTACTGAGCTTAAAATTAGGAGATATACATTAGATTTTAAAATCAATACATATTATTTACATAACAGAAAAAGGTAAATTAATTAAATAAAAAACTTTCAAAATATATATCATTTAATAATACTTGACACTAATACGTAATTATTGTCACTAACAATAATATAACAAAAAATAATATATGAATGTTACACCAAACCAATATTCAATTGCTGTGTAAGATATATACGTAATATAAATAATAAAAATAATATGAATATATATATATATATATTTTTTTTTTTATATATCAATAATTTGGTTACCTAGTAAAAATCAATATCAAATGTAATTTATCTTAACAATAATAAATAGGGTTGATATGAAAGTTTCATAAATAAAATATTTTTTGTTTTCCGTAATTCTGATATTGTTATAATTTAAAATATATAATAGAATATTAAAAAATTGTAATTTATTAAAATAAAATGTAATTCAAAATTAACTTTCTTGTTGAGCTTAAAGTAAGGAAATGAGATATTTATGTGATTTTAAAATCAATATATATCATTTCCATAATTGAAAAATTATCTATTAAAATTAAATATCATTCAAATTTACTTTTTTAGATTAAAATTAGGAAACAAAATATTTTGAGAATTTTAAAATCAATATATATATTATTTACATAACGGAAAAAGGTAAATTATTAAATAAGAAACTTTCAAAATATATATCATCTGATAATATTTGACATTAATATGTAACAATTGTCACTAAAAATAATTTAACAAAAAATAATATATGGATGTTACACCAAACTAATATTTAATGGCTGTGTAAGATATATACGTAATATAAATAATAAAAATAATATATGTATATATATATCAATAATTGAGTTACCTAGTAAAAATCATTATCACGACCAAAAAAAGTAAAAATCATTATCAAATGTAATTTTATCTTAACCATAATAAATAGGCTTGATATGCAAATTATGTAAGTTTCATTAATAAAATAGTTTTTGTTTTCCGTAATTCTAATATTGTTATGATTTAAAGATATAGTAGAATATTAAAAAATATGATTTATTAAAATTAAATATAATTCAAACTTACTTTTCTGTTGAGCTTAAAATTAGGAAATGAGATATTTATGTGATTTTAAAATCAAGATATATCATTTTCATAATTGAAAAATGACATTTATTAAAATTAAATTTCATTCGAATTTGCTTTTTTAGATTAAAATTAGGAAATAAAATATTTCGAAAATTTTAAAATTAATATATATTATTTAACTAACGGAAAATGTAAATTAATCAAATAAAAAAATTCAAAATATATATCATCAATAATATTTAACATTAATACATAAATATTGTTACTAACAATAATATAAAAAAATATATATATAGATGTTACACCAAACCAATATTCAATGGTTGTGTAAGATATATACGTAATATAAACAATAAAAATAATATAAATATATATAATAATAATTGAGTTACCTAGTAAAAATCAATATCAATATCAATATCTTTTTATTGTTACAATATCTTTTTATTGTTACAATTCTCCATAATTCAACTAAATCAAATAATAACATGTAATATCTCTAACCAGATTATCTATTAATATATCCTGCGAAATCTAAATCAAATCAACTATTGATAAATTTGTGATTATCTGAATATTGTAAAACTAATATTATATTCGAAATAGTTTCTATAAATTTGGGATTATGTGATATTCATTAAGATTATAAAGATATATTCATCAAGATTACATATTTCAGTTTCCTAAATATAGGCTTCGAAAATAGATATAAATGGTAAGTCTATTGAAAAATAAATTAAAAAATAAATGGTAGGAATGATATAATTAATTATATAAAATCAAATATTTTATACAAACAAATAGTACATTATAAAAAATATTTAAGACTTATAAATTTTGAAATCCACAAATGATACATAATTAAATAATTTAATATAAAAATATAAAATTTATAAATAATAATAAATATGTGATAATATACACATATTTGCATAAGTAAATATTTTTTTATTGTATTTCAACTAAAAAAAAAAACTTGAAAAGTTACCTTGGTATATATCAAATTATAAATCAAATAAGATGAAAAATTAATGTGTAACAAATTAATATTATTTTCTGGACAAAAAACTAATATTATTTTTTTCAATAAAATAATTTTAGTAATAATAAATAATTTTTTTTTGTAAAACTAAGATTGTAAAGTATATATTCATCAAGATTACATATTTAAGTTTCCTAAAATATAAGCCACGAAAATAAATATAAATGGTAAGTCTATTGAAAAAATAAATTAAAAAATAAATTAATGGTATGAATAATATATTTAATTATATAAAATCAAATATTGTATACAAATAAATAATATGAAGGAAATAACCGAGCTTCCCTAATTTGCTCCCATAATTATGGGCAAATGAAAAAAGAGACAAAAGATCTCCAAACTAAAGAAAATGGATCAAACACACATAAGCCAGTGTATCCAGCATATACCAAATAAAAAAACAAAAATCGACAGGGAGGTTCGGACTATCGGGACTTATGAGATCAATCGGACGTCGGGACAACAATCTTTACTCGGACATTTTAGACTCATGGATTCAACCAAAAGTATTAAAGAAAATCGCAGCTACTCATATTTTACCTCACATCATTCACCAAAACTCAAGATAACCAAGCTTCTTCTTTCATGGGACCAAGAAAAATAGAATAAAAAAACCAAAAACCATAAAAATACATTTTAAATCGAAAAAGAAGAAAATAATATGAATGATAACAGATCATTTGATTAAAATTTCAATGATCTGGAAGAATACTCCTATAGCAAAAAAAAAAAAAGTTTTTTGAAAATATGGAAGATGCAAAATGATTGTATTTCTAGGCCACCCAAGCTCTCTTTATATAGGATTTCACAAACTTCTTGCGAAAGATTGGTATATGCCATAAAACATTTTGTTTTTTAAACTCGAAATAATAAAATATTTATAAAGATATTGTGCCTTTTTAAGAAAGAAATTAATTAAATGACTTAAAATCGATATTCATCAAGATGGTAAAGAATATTCGTCATAATTGCAGATTTCTGTTTCCTAAAATATAGGCTACGAAAATAAATATATGGTAAGTCTGTTGACAAAATGAATTTAAAATAATAATTAAATGGTATGATTAAGAAACCCAACTAATCCGACGAATAATATTAAATTTACGAAATGAACGATCAAGATTTAAAAAACAGGATCCGCGTGTATATCCGTATTCCAAATCCGACCCGACCAAATATCTCTGCGTGACAAAATATCCAAAAATTCCACTTTTACCCTTAATGAAAAAATACAATCCCTAACGAATTTAAGGGTAATTTTCGGGAATACAACATATATGTACCAAGGACGGTTTCCTGTTGTTATAGTATAGATTATTCTTATTAGGTGTTATCGGAAAGATTTAAGATTGTTTAGATTGTGGTTTAGATTTTCGAAAAGGTTGGAAATGGAAACTGTTAGCTCAAGAAAATTATGCTAGTAAGTAAACGATTTTATTATTTTATATTTATATAATGTTTGGTGTTTCCATAATCATTTAGTTTTTTTAGGTAGGATAAAATATGGTAAACTTCCTAATGTGTGATTCAAATTAAGGTTTGCATTAATTGGTATATTTTGGTTAACTATGTTATAGTTCGGTTGCATATAATATAATGCATAAAAAGATATTACATGGTTTACAAAATTATAAGATGCTTTTGGTTATACTTATGTATATATAAATATATGTTTTCTATATATAAGATGCTGATGATGATTGTTGCTAATAGGGGAAGAAGGACAGTTGCTTTTAGGATTTCTAAAGAGATGCTACGAAGAGGAATATGTTTGAATTTGGTGACTTATATCACCTCATTGATAAGTTGTCCATGGCTGGTAAATTTTGAAGAAGCTAAGTAAGTGTTCTGCACATCATATATTCAAGTATAGATCGATAATATGTAGAAACGAATATGCTGGAAACGTCCAAATATGTATCCTAATGTTAACAGAGACGAAAAATGCTTAGAATTAGGTAATTGTAACAATCAAATGGTTTGAACACAGAGTGAAGAATACGTACTATAGTTTTTTGGAAAGATGTAATAGAGGATATACCATATAATTTTGTAATTGTAATTTAATTTAAAAAACAATTGTAATATCCTGTTTTGATATACTAAATATTTTACGACTTTTCTTTTAATGAAATTTTAAAAGCAATGGCATATCCCGTAAATAACACGTAGAGAGAAAGTTATTTTCGTATTGGTATCCTGCTTAATAGGTAAAACTAGATTTTGATCCGCGTCAAACGCGAGATATTAATTTAAGAATTTTTATCTTTTATTTGTTTTTTGATTTTTCTTATTTGAGATCGCTATGTTAGTTTTATAATACTATTTTCGAGCTTTTTTGTAAAATTATTTAGTAACCATTTATTTTTTGGATTTTTCTGTTAAAATTTTCTTTTGGTTTACGTAGAGATACTAAAACGGGAATACGACATGTTTAGACAGTTTACATTTAGACTATCTCCAACCCCATTCCATTTCTTACTCCAAACTCCATTTTGCAGTAATTTTGCTCCAACCCTACTCCATTTTCAACTGCAAATTGGAGTAAAAAATGAGATTACTCCATATTTGGAGTAATCTCATTTTGTTTGTTCATGACTCCATTTTTCACTCCAAAATGGAGTAGGGTTGGAGCAAAACACAACTTCATTTTGGAGTTACTCTATTTTGGAGTAAAAAATGGAGTTTTACATTGGAGATGCCCTTAAGACCCATCTGGGTCCACACATTTAAACAATTTAGATTTGAGATCCATTTAGATCCATCTGTTATAGTTAATATTTAACACATGTCTATATAGACTCGCCTGTTTTTGTTTTTTTAACGCTGATACAGATTATGAGAATTATTACAAGGACAATTTTACAGATAATACTACTTTCGTTCAACGAGAATCTATCCACGGTCACGATCAAGTCTATGTTTTAATCCATCAGAAATAACATGTCTATTTAAATCCATTAAAGTCTATTTGTAAACTTTATATTTTTAAATTTTAATTCAAAATTAAAAAATTAACTTTGTATATTTTTATATACAAATGTTAAAACGGACATACTCAGTCCATTTAGATCCACTTATATTTTAGACTCATTTAGATTACTCACTTTGAACTTGTAGATGTAACACATCTCAATTTAAATTTGTTTAAGTCTGTTTATAATTTTTTTAAAAAGAAGTTTAATATAAATACAGAAATTAACTTTTATAGTTTAAATTTAATACCAAAAAATGAAAAATACAAAAGTATATACCAAAAAATGAAAAATACAAAAGTATTTTTTTAAATTTTAATTTTAATTTTCGGATTTTTCTTTTTTAAATTTTGTTTGGATTTACATAGAGTTGTTAAAATAGGTGAATCCGCCTTTTTAAACCCCTTTATATTTACGACTTATTTAGATCTTATGTTTAAATCCATCAAAAATAACACGTGCTTGTTTAACTCTGTTTATGCTCATTTATAAATTTTAAAATTTTATATAAAATACGGAAAATTTAACCTTTATACTAAAATTTAATGAATATACGATTTTTTTTTTAAAATACATAAAAATAGTGTTAAAATTTTAGTTTTTTTTTTAATTTTGATCTTGTTTGATACAAAATACAAAATTTTGGTTTTCGTTATCAATTCGCCTTATATTCAAATATTATAATCGAGAATCATAAATTATGCTAGAAATAATATTTTATACACATCATAATTTAGGCACAAAAAAATAAAACAATGATATTTTGTAATCCATATTAGTATTGGTTATTCAAAGAAGATGACAAGTACAAAATATCTCCTAACTCCTAGAAAAATTACTCCATCAAAATATAGGCAACGGGTTCATATAGCTTTGGAAACACATATGTAGAGCTATCACTTGTAGATTTCTAGAAGAAACTGCTGAACAGAATCTTAAAAAAAAAGTAAGGCTTAAATCTTTATATTAAATGAGAAGTGCTTTTGACCTTATATTCACTTTCAAATTGGCTAATTACTAAATTATCATTAATGAAATTAAGTTTTTTACAATATTAACCTTAGTTTGTATAAATAATTTTGTTTTTATTACATTAGTTTTTATTTTAAAGATATACATCATCAGGATAAAATAAAAAAAAAATATTTTTGAATTTTGAGTTTTTAATATTGATAACTACGAATATTGTGTATAAAAAAAATTTATATAGTAAATTATTATTAGGTATATGAATTTTAAATTTAAATAAATGTAAACGATAAACTATTTTAAAAATTAAAATATTCATACATATATAATTATATTTATTTAAAATTTTATTTATGAGATATATATATAATTTTTAATAAAAAAAAATAAAAATTAAAATGATAAGTATGAAAATATTTATTAAGATTTTTAAATATTAATAAATATGGTTGTTATAGATAATACAATTTATATAGTAAATTTGTATTATTTATATAAATTTTAAATTTATATATAAATGAGAAAATATTTTAATAAAGTATTATATATTGTAGAAATATATAATTATAATTTATTTTGTTGCTATTAATTTTATTTTAGAATAAACTATAAAATATTTTAATTAGAAATTATGTATAATAATATTTGTATCTATATTTAATTACAAATAGTTTGATATAGATTTTTTATAATATTACTGTGTTAAATTAAATTGATAAAAAAATTTAATTTTAAAAAAATTTGTATGTTAATAATGTTTGTGCTCGCACATGGTGCGAGCGAATTATACTAGTTGTATGTATATTGAATTTATTCTTGTGATAATATATCTTGGAACAAATTTTACACGTTTTTAGTTAAATGAAAACTTATCTAAACTGCCAATATTTTGTAGATTTTTTTTCTGCTACGTTTAGTTTAAATTTTCTTTTCCATTTTATTTCTGAGTTTAGTTTAGATTTTCTTTGGCGTTTAGTTTAGATTTTGATTCAATTCAAACGTTTTTCAAAAGATTACGACACCTGTTTACAAATTTTTGTAATAAATGTAAAGATATTTATATCTTTAATGAAATATTAAATTAACAAAAAAATGAAATAGCACACTTTTGTAATTAAGAGAGAAACATGAGGTCAAAAGTGGTCCATTGGATGCTTGTGATGCCATCCGTGAAAAAGATAGTATGCCGTGTTTTCCCTAGAATGGTTCCACAATAACATTCGAATATAACTATGTATATGAAAAGTGATACACATAAATAAAATAGAGTGTGTGTATGTGGAAGGAACCAGTAACTCTTCGTCTTTACGTGGAAAAGAGTCCGGTGAAAAGAGTATTCTATATGTAACATACAAAACTATTCGTTTTTATGTGGAAAAGATTATTCTATATAATCTGGTGAAGAGCGTATTCTATATAGAACATACAAAGCTGAATTGGTTAAATTTTATTTTCTGTCGATTCCTTAATTTGACATACAAAACTACAATACAAACACACCAATAAATTGAACGAAACTCGAATACAATATTTAAAATCAAATCCAGTTTTTTATTCGGTAGTTCGACTTCTATCCAAACAATCTACGCTTTGACCTGCTCTATTCATCGGCTGAGACTTATCTACGTATATCTCCATGCTTCCCCTCGATCTCTCCATTTCCTCGAATGGAATCTTCAGCTTCTCGGGTCGCTCAACGTGGCTCAACTTGTATCCCTGAAACCTTAGTATGTATATGTTTTTCCTCTGTTTTTCTCGACCATCCTTGCTCTTCATTGGTGCATCTACGCTATGCCGAGGAGGTTGTTCACACCCTTCGATACTTCTTCTTGAGAAAGGACTGTTCCTTTTCGATCCACAGCGCACACAAACTTCTTGAGATGACAAATGTATTTAGGAAAGCATTCAAGATCGCAATGGTTTCCGCCTTTGAGCCATAGCGGTTCATATTTCTCCTGGCAGAGTTCCAAAAGCTGCTTCCCATGCGAGAACTCAACCACATAATCCGTTGTTCCCTGTAAATCAAAAATGCTTGCACCATACCGAGGATTATAAGACACAAGTGTTCATACAAGAAATAATATATCTTGCAAGGTAAACTGCTTAGCCTAAGAAATTGGAACCTGTTTTTTTCGATCAGGAAACTTACATGAATCACGAGGATAGGACACCTCACCAGTCACCAGCGAAATTTTTGTCAATGTTCTGAAAATATCAAATAAAATGCTGATAAGGAAGAAGAACGCAAGTGAGCAACATTATGTACAAAAATGAAAAAGGGTATTTTCCGTACTTGTATATGTAGTACTCTTGACGACAATATCTCATCATCTATGTTTCCCATGATAGTACTAAACACACCATAACCAAGTTTTTTTAGCTCCTCGAAAATTAAGAAAAAATTAAGAATAGATGAATGATAAGGTAAAAATCAGTTCCTCTTCACTTACTTCAGTTGCAAGTTTACAACCTAGTCGTTACAGTTTTGAGGTGTCAATCCACTCGGGTGATTAAACGCACTAAGAATGCAGGTGTTTTCTTAATCTAAGTGCAATCAAATAAGTTTGTGGGTTTTATATCTAAAGACTAACAATAGAACCAAATTCCAAACATGATTAAGCTTGATAATGGTAACAATGGTGAGTTTAAAACAGAGCAAAAACAGAACATAAACAGAGCAATAAGTTGATTGAAAAACAATTGATTAAAAGCTAAGTTCCTTGGGTTGAGTTTTTGGTTTGGGTGATCATTACTTAGTTCAGAAGCATTTAACAAACAATGGGTGATTTCTTAGGCTAAGGACAACGATTCAAGTTACTCCACTCTCGTGATAATAACCCTACACCTATCAAGCATTAACATCAACTCTCGTTGGCAATTTCAAGATAGATATGCAATAAGATCAAGTTCTTACTACCACTAAACACCTTAAACATCAATTCTCATTGGTTAAGAATGTAAAGCACTTGACAGAGATTCAAACATAAACTACACCTCTCGGTGCTAGCAACATTTAAGATCAAGGAGTTGATTGGCCATTTTAATCCTAGCATTAAGAACTTCTAACAAGTAAGAAACCAATATTCCCAAGTTTTAAACAACCTAAACCATTCCTAGATCACCCTTACCTTAACTCAAACCCAGAAACTTAAAAGAAACTACTCACTAGCCATAGCAGTAACCAAACAAGACATGACTTAACAAGGTAAACAAGAAGAACTCAAAGAAGAACTCAAGAACACAACTCAAATTGAATAAAAGATCAAGAAAACTAAATTGTTTGAAGTAATTGTTTACAAGAAGTGATATGGATCTTCATACACACTAAGAGCCCTTAAATAGATCTAAAAAACGTGCAATGGTCTACCACAAATACATGGGGTGGTCTACAAGCCGAAAGCAAAAAGAAAAAGTGGCATGTGTGAAAAAGTAGGTTCACAGCGGCCTGGGTTAGTCGCTGCACAGGCCGCTGGAGAAATTGGTCTTCCGCAGATCCCTCATAGCGGCCTGGGGAGGCCGCTATGGCACCTCGCTGTGAGGTCCCAGCGGCCTGGGTAAGCCGCTGCGCAGGCTGCTGGAGAAATGGTGCTTCCGCTGGTCCTTCATAGCGGCCTGGGTAGGCCGCTGTGGTACCCCGCTATGAGTCCCTTCTTCGACCCTTAGCTGTTTTTCCACCTTGTTTAGGTGCTCTTTTGGTCCCTACCTCCTCCATTGTCCTTTGGTGCTCCTTTTGGTCATCCACCACCTACAAAAAAGAAGAAACAAAGCAAACCAAACCTAATGATGCCTAAATGCACTAACTAAAGCTAAGACACAATAATGTTGTCTAAATGCTTTTCCTAAAGCTAAATCACACTCTAAATCATGCCCAAAAACACTCAAAAACACAACACATCAACTCCCCCAAACTTGTCTCCTTGCTTGTCCTCAAGCAAACAACAATAAGAACAAAGGGGAGAGGTTTGAAGTTGGAGACTCATAACCAAAGAAATTTAGCAAGCCTTCAATATGATGTCCTTAGAAAATAATAACATGTTGCACAAACAAACTCTCTAATCCACTCTAATTTCTCTAGGCTTATCAACTCACCAAATTTTATTCTCTTAAGCTCATTGTCAAGATTCAACCACTCAACATTCCACCAACTCTTACATTCATTCATCTTATCAAAGTGAAGTCTCACAAATGGGAATTAGATCTCAATCAATTGGCTTGGCATTAAAAGGCTTCAAATGGTGTTTAGAGGAAGACTTTTATCTCTTATTTTTGTGGCTAACTCTCAAGAGAAAGGAATGCTAGACATTATGCAAAATGTGGCAAGACAAGAACAATTCATGCATACAATTCTTAGCTTTCAAAATCTTACCCAAAGTGTTTCCCATTCCCAATTAGCTAATCTCCCTTCATTCTCTAACTCAACCATTTTGACTTTTTTCATTTTTGGGTCTTGAGAAGTTAATCTTTTGATTTCTTTAAACTCTTTATCTTTCAACCTCATTTTTATTATTGCGCTTAGAGTTTTCCCATTTCATTTTCTTTTCCCAAGTGTTTCCCCTTTCTTTTATAAGCCTTTGGTCTTTTATTTTTTTACTCCCCATTTCACTCTTTCTTTTCTCATTCCCAATCCCATTCCAAGTGCTTATACCCCAAATGCTAAACCAATATGTGAATTCCTAGACTAGCCTATGAGAGCTAATCATTGTCGTTCTCATACTTTTGACCTTTTGCACATGTTAGCATTATCAAAAAGAGGCCTCACTCAATCAATTCAATGTAGGTTTGAAAGAAAAGGGTAGGGTAATAAGGTGTGGAAACCATTCTAAGAGTGAGAATGGCCACTTGGATTAACAAAGAGTGGTAAAATGAGGTAAAGATAATCCAAGTGTGTATGTAGTGACCATGATCAAGCATCTAAAACCCATAAGTGAGAAGATTAAATTCATTTAAGTCCAATAAGTGAGTTGGTTTCAAAGTTGAGGGTATTCTACTTGACTAACGGATTGGAGTGGTGTGATCAAAGCTCGAAATTTACAAGTGTTTCAAGAGATGTTTAAGCAACATGGTATGATTAACAAGGGCATCATATTGAGTTCTAAAATCTAGATTTCTTGCAAGGAATTTATATCATTGTCTCCTATGCAAATGCTTCCTAGAATGCCGCTAGACTCGATCCTAAGAAAGCGACAAATATGAAACTAAATGCTCTTCTTCTTTTTTTTTCAAATTTTTCAATTTTTTTTGGTTTTTTTCAAAAACATAATTATTGACAATGCATCACACAAAAATAAAAGACTCAATAAAATGTGGTTAAGTGATCACCCCCCCCCCCCTCCCAAACTTACTTCACACAGTCTCGGTGTGAAAGCAGATTTAAGGGAGCTAAAGGTGGTAAAAGAAAAAATGAAAATGAAAACTATATACAAAGTGGTGGTGGTTACCTCAGTAGTAAGGAGGTGCGGTGTCGTCCTCTTCCTCTCCTAAGGATAGGGACTCGTTGCTGGAGCCGGGTGATGGCGGTGGGATGTGGCGTCTGGCTCTGCGGTGTCGCTCATCAAGGGGAGCGCGACCAGGTGCTCTGCTAGACGAGCTGGTACCTTCTCCTTGGTACTGCTGCCTCGGGAAATCCTCCGAGCTTTCCTCTTCCTCGCTTGACGAGTATCCTTCGGGTTTTTGCACCTTCCCCTTCTTTCCTGTCAGCATGTAAGCCATGTACTTAACCTGACGCTTCAGTGCCTTCGTCTTCTCCTTGTATACCTTCTTTGTCTTGCGTTCCAGCTCCACCAGCTTCCCAATGGTCCTATCCTGAAGCTTGTTCCAGCGTTCCAACTTCCGGATGTAGCTATGAGCCCTCCTCAACTGTGCTCCCTGAATTACTTCGTCGGAAGCATGTAGACGATAACGGGCAGTCCCGTAGACCGGACTCGGTGGCCTAATCTGCTCAGCATCCTCTGCCGGCTCAGTAGCTTGACCTGCTCCGCTGCTTGCACCTGCTTCGATACCCTGTGAAGAGGTCTCAACTGCTTTCCTTTTCTTCCTTTTGTTCAGTGACTCAAGCGGTTCTACAACCGTGTTGTGGAAGTAGCGTGGGTCAGGTGAGAACATGATGTTGTTCTTGTCCTGTAGAGAAGTAATGGCCAGGTTTGGGAGAAGCACATTTGCGGTTTGCTGCGGACCGGCCCTGAAGGTGTAAGCGATTATGTCCTGTATCTTCCCAGCAAGGAAGTAAGTCCTGTTGAGATGGCTCTCGTCCAACCTTGATGATGCTTTCCCATTGACCAGCGGGATTCCTAATGCCCTGAAGATCGGTGTCAATAGTCCTCTAAATCTGAATACCGGTGTCCTGTCATGTGACCTCAATGCCTTCTTTCTCATAGCCGTTAATTGTTTCATGAAATATCCTACCATACCCAGCTCATGGTAGTTCCCGTAGTTGATCTCCGGGACATCAAACTCTGTCATTACCGGCTGTAGACCCACTGCCAAAAACCTCAGCCCTTCTTCTAACACCTTGTTGTTCTCCCTCCTTGCAAACAAGGTGTAAGCCAGCAGCTTCTCTACATATCGGATGGCTGGGTGTGCAATATCTGAATTCTTCATGTTTTCGGTCTCGTAGGGAGTCCGGGAAATCGTGCTCCACATCACGGTGGGGAGAAGTCCAATCTCTGGCAGCTGGTTGTTCCACATGTCTCGGAATCCAAGAAGTTGGGATATCTGCTTGAAACTTATTTGGTGCCTTTGCCCATTGCAGATGAAGGTTACGTGTTCAAATCCATTCTCCTCGGAAGGTCCATCCGTGTATTCCACTACCTTAAAGGTACACATAAACTGATAGCATGGTGTTCTATACACCGGATAGACTTCTCCCAACATCAAGCTCTCCAAGCTCACGGCTCGCAGCATAGTCATCACGTCGTCATAGATTCCCAGCTTCTTACAGATTTCTGGATCCCCGAACTTTGTCTCAGTCCACGTGTATGGTTCCAGCTTGGTCCGTATCTGCCCAAAAGTGTAGCTCTTAGGGACCTTTTTCTTCTTCCTTGCTGGTTTCTTGGCTGGTTTCTGTGCGGGTTTCTTTGCCACTTTCTTCCTTTTCTGTTTCCCTATCTCTTCGTCACTGCTGGTTGAGACTTCAAGCATTTCCTCTTCCTCCTCATGCTCGACAACGGGTGCCTTGCCCGAGCGATGAGTTTGTGTGCTTTCCTCTTCCTGGCCAGCTCGCCTTGTGGTCTTTGTCATCTGCACATATGCAAATTCAAAGTGATCAATCCACATAAACAACAACACAAAAGTAATGCCTAAAGTCTGAGCATTTAAATTTTCAACCAATAATTCCTCAAACATTCCACATATAGGCAATTATGAACTCCAAATATCATCTAGAAATCATTTTCACTCAAATTCCAGCAACATTTCAAGTTTTTCATCATGTTCTTCATTTGGTTCTTTCTTTTTCCACAAAATTTTCAATGCTTTATGATTTTGGCACGGTTCCTTTTGCAAACTATGATCAAGACATCCTAACAAAGCCTTAGGAACAATCAAATCACGTTTTCCCCAAATTTCAACTTTTTCACCAAGAACCCTAGAATCTGAAAATTTGAATTCAAAGCAATTTAACCGATAGTTTTTCGAATTGACAGCATGGGTGTGTCTAGAATCATTCAGTGAGCAAGTTCAGAGCATCAAACACCATAAAAATCGAAATCAAAATTTTGCCATGAAGAACAATGGATCCGAAATTTCATACCTTGGTTCGATTTGATGATGGATTATGATAATAGACAGGAAGATGATGAGAAATCGTGAGTTAAAGCACAAGAAATCACTGAAATTGGTCTAGAATCGAGAGAGAAATCGAGTTTTTGAAGCTTTTAGACGAAAAATGGAGTTTTGAGAAGAAGAGTGAGAGAGAGGTGCTGGGTCGCGATGGTTATGGGTGAGAAATAACCTCGCAGCGGCCCGGGTACCTCGCTGCCGGATGCCGCTGTGAGGGTTCTTTACCTGTAGCGGCCTGGCTCCCTCGCTGCATGGGCCGCTGCGGAAAAGCCCGTTCCGCATATTTTCTCCATAGCGGCCTGCGTACCTCGCTGCGCCTGGCCGCTATGTATTTTTCTTACCTGTAGCGGCTGGATGACCTCGCTGCCAATGCCGCTGCAAAAATCTGTCTTTCGCAGAATTTTCTCACAGCGGCCTGGGTACCCCACTGCGCCTGGTCGCTGTGAGTGTTTTTTGCCCGTAGCGGCTGGCTGTCCTCGCTGTACATGCCGCTGTGAAAATTGTTGTTCCGCATGTACCTCACAGCGGTCTGGGTACCCCGTTGTGGATGGCCGCTGTGGGTTCCTTTCCTTGATCCGTCTTTTCTTTAAGGTCATCCTTGCCTCCGTTCATTTCCACATGCCTGAAAACTTACACACAAAACTAAAACACACATAAAAATCATACAAGAACACACCAATCAAATCAAATCAAAGAAAATTCACACAGTATATACAAAGGATAACATGGGAATGCCTCCCAAGCGCGCTTGTTTTAAGTCTCGAGCATGACTGTCTTACTTTCTCAGGTTGGGGTTGGTTCCGTGAGAAGAATCGTTACCTCCTCTTCCACGGGGTTTGATGCTGAGTAGATTTTGAGCCTTTGTCCGTTCACAGTGAACTCACTCCCATTCTTGTTGAGAAGAACAATGGCTCCGTAGGGTCTTACCTCCTTGATCGAGAATGGGCCTGACCATCTTGATCTGAGCTTCCCAGGGAATAGTCTCAACCGGGAGTTATACAGCAGAACTTGATCTCCTGCTTTGAACTCCTTCTTGACAATCTTCTTGTCATGAAATGCCTTGGTTCTTTCTTTATAGATCTTTGAGCTCTCATAAGCATCAAGTCGGATTTCGTCAAGCTCATGGAGTTGAATGAGGCGCTTTTATGCTGCAGTCTTTATGTCGAAATTCAGAAGTTTAACTGCCCACATTGCCTTGTATTCCAACTCGACTGGTAGATGACATGACTTCCCATACAATAGGTTGAAAGGGGTTGTGCCAATAGGTGTCTTGAAGGCAGTCCTGTATGCCCAAAGAGCATCATCAAGTTTCTTCGCCCAGTCTTTTCTGGAGTTCCCAACAGTCTTCTCCAGTATAGCTTTGATTTGCCGGATTGAAACTTCCACTTGTCCGCTGGTCTGAGGATGGTAAGGTGTTGCTACCTTGTGCTTCACTCCATACTTCCTAAGAAGACTTTCAAACACCTTATTGATGAAGTGAGTTCCTCCATCACTGATCACAACTCTTGGGATGCCAAACCTGGGAAATATGATTGATTTAAATAGCTTGATAACTACCTTTGCATCATTTGTAGGACTTGAAATGGCCTCTACCCATTTCGACACATAGTCCACTGCCACCAGAATGTATTGATTCCCATAATAGGATGGGAAAGGTCCCATGAAGTCAATCCCCCACACATCAAATACTTCAACTTCTAGTATCGGGTTCTGTGGCATCTCGTTCCTTCTTCCAATATTGCCCTTCCTTTGGAAGACATCACATCTTGTCACATATCCGTGAGCATCCTTAAACAGGCTGGGCCACCAAAAACCTGAGTGTAGCACTTTCGTAGCGGTTTTGAATGAAGCGTTGTGTCCCCCATACTCTGAGCCGTGGCAGTGATACAAGATCCCTTCCATCTCCTCCTCTGGAACACATTTCCTGTAGAGTCCGTCTGAACATCTTTTGAACAAGTATGGCTCATCCCAATAGTACCGAGTAACATCCATGTAGAACGTCTTTCTGTGGTAGCTGTTGAGGTTGGGTGGCTCTCTTCCACATGCTAGGTAGTTGACAAAATCTGCATACCATGGTAACTGCGCTTCTTTTAAGCCTTTCACTTCCTCCATCTTCAAGGCCATGTCATATCCCTCTTTCAAGCTCTGAATCATGAGAAGTTGTTCTTCCGGTAAAGAGTCATCTATCGGTATGTGCTCGTCAATCCTCAGCCTTGACAAGTGATCAGCTACTCCATTCTCAATACCCTTCTTGTCATGTATCTCAAGATCAAATTCCTGCAGCAGAAGTATCCATCTCAACAGTCGCGGTTTAGCATCCTTCTTGGCTAGTAAGTGCCTCAAAGCTGCATGGTCTGTGTATACAACCACCTTTGATCCCACCAGGTATGATCTGAATTTGTCGAATGCAAATACTACCGCCAAGAGCTCCTCCGTTGTTGCATATCTGACCTGAGCGTCATCCAAAGTTCTGCTTGCATAATAGATCACATGGAGCTTCTTGTCCTTTCTCTGGCCCAAGACTGCCCCAACTGCATAGTCACTAGCGTCGCACATGATCTCAAAGGGGAGGTCCCAGTCTGGAGCCTGTACTATCGGTGCACTCACAAGTGCATTCTTGATCTTGTTGAACGCTTCTAGGCACTCTTCATCGAAAATGAAATCTGTTTCCTTGCACAGCAGCCTTGTTAAAGGCCTTGCGATATTTGAAAAGTCCTTGATAAACTGTCGGTAGAAACCAGCGTGGCCCAAGAAGCTTCTGATCCCCTTGACTGAGTTTGGTGGTTGTAACCCCATCATCACATCTATCTTGGCCTTGTCAACTTCAATTCTTTTCTCTGAGATTTTGTACCCAAGAACTATTCCTTCCTTCACCATAAAGTGACACTTCTCCCAATTCAGCACTAAGTTTGTCTCCTCGCAACGTTGAAGTACCCTGCACAAGTTAGACAAACAAGTAGCAAACGAACAACCATATACAGAGAAATCATCCATAAAAACTTCTACCATTTCTTCAATCAGGTCGGAAAAGATCGACATCATGCATATTTGGAAGGTTTCTGGAGCATTACATAAACCGAATGGCATCCTTCGATATGCAAAGGTGCCATAGGGACATGTAAATGTCGTCTTTTCCTGGTCATTAGGATGAATGGGTATCTGGAAATCCCACTGTACCCATCAAGGAAGCAATAGAATGGATGATTTGCAAGTCTTTCAAGCATTTGGTCAATGAATGGGAGAGGAAAATGGTCCTTTCTGGTGGCTGAGTTCAACTTCTTATAGTCAATGCACATTCTATGTCCAGTTATAGTTCTTGTAGGGATTAGTTCGTTTTTCTCATTTTTAACAACAATTATTCCTCCCTTCTTAGGAACTACATGAACAAGTGATACCCATGTGCTATCTGAAATAGGAAAGATTATGCCAGCATTCAAGAGTTTCAGAATTTCCTTTTTAACGACTTCTTTCAGATTCGGGTTTAGTCTTCTTTGGTGTTCAATTGAAGTCATAGTTTCATCTTCTAAGTGGATTCGATGGGTGCAAAGTGTAGGTGACAGTCCTTTTATATCATCTAGTGAGTACCCTATGGCTCTCCTATATTTTCTCAGTTCATTTAGGAGCAAATTCAATTCATTTTCATCAAGGTTCTCACTCACAATGACAGGGTATGATGAGTTAGGTCCCAAGAAAGCGTACCTGAGCCCATCCGGGAGTTGCTTAAGCTCTACCTTGGGTGCCTTCAGTTCACTCCAATCATCATCTTGGCTAGGATCAGTTGTGGTGGTTGGATCGGTCTCTTTATCTCCCTCCACAGATTTGATGTCGTGGACTTTCTGGGGTAGCTCCAAAAACTGGTTGTCTTCTTCTATCACTTTGCGAGAGTCAAGAAGTTTTGCATACTCCTGCACTTCATTGTCTACCAGCTCAATCATGCTCTCCTTGGTGGTCAATACTGTCTCCAGGGCGTCCTCCATAGCAAGCTCTTCCAAGTACTCATCAGCTAGAGCATCCAACGTCTCAATCCAAAAAGCTTGCCCTTGAATTGTTGGTTTCTTCATGACTTCATCGATGTCAAATTTCAGGATGTGGTTCTTTCCCAAGTGCAAGTCAATCTTCCCTTTCTTCACATCAATGATGGCTCCAGCAGTAGCCAAGAAATGTCTCCCAAAGATCAGTGGGTATTTTGGTTCCTCATCCATCTCCAGAACCACAAAATCTGTCGGTATTTCGAAATTACCAACCATGACCGGAATATCTTCAAGCATGCCAACCGGAAGTCTCACTGACCTATCAGCCAACACAAGTGAGATTCTACACTCTTTGTAGCGTGTGAAACCAAGGCTCTTTGCTACTGAGAGTGGCATCAAGCTTACACTTGCTCCAAGATCACATAAACATCTCTCGAATGAGAGTGGTCCCAAAGCGCATGGTAGAGTGAAGCTTCCTGGATCTTCTAGCTTCCTTGGACTGGTTTTTCTCTGGATGATGGCGCTACATGTTGGAATTGTGTCCAGTAATCTCAGTACTGTCTCTAGAAAGTAAGAGTATGTCAATGATCAGACATAAGTCATATAATACTGGGGGTCATGATGGCTTGCTAGAGTCCGCTCATGATCTATAAGTCTTGGACTTATTGCCTTTATTATATGATCCCATATGGGTCACACGCCTAAGCTAACAGGAAAATGTGTAGGAACGGCTTAGCAGAAGTACGGTAAAAGTGCCAGGCATTTGTCGTACTTAGAGAGAGATTAATGGGTCTGATTGAATCTAAAGGGATTTAATCAGATTGATATTTGGGCCCAAAAGCCCAAAAGGAACTAGACAAGTTTTATAAATAAAACTTAAGTCTGAGTCCCAAAAACCCTAAGCCATCTGCGCCAGCCTCCTCTCTCTCTGCGGCCTCCCTCAGCTCGGTCTAGCAGCCTTCTTCCTGCCTGGTGTGCGTGTGTGAACCTTTGGAGGAGCTATCACTTGGTGGTTCTGCTGATCTCTGACCTGTTCTTCATATTTCCGCTGCATAACAAGGTAACAGGTGAGATCTATTATGTTTCTAAACAAGAGAACCTAGATCTGGCATGTTAAGGATCTATTAATCTGATGAATTGAATCAGGACTAACACCAAAAGATCCATCAGTGGTATCAGAGCTATTGGTTCTGTGGTTTTTCTTGTTTAGAATCATGTTTAGGATTGTTTAAAGAGGTGTTTTTGAATCAATCTACTGATAAGAGAAAACACTTAAGAAACAAGAATTAAAACCTAAACAAACTAATGAAAATCGCAAACCAAACTATATGATTTGGTATGCGTCGGTTTGATGATGCACGGACCGATCGCTTTAGGATCGAGTCGCGTGATCATCCGATCGCGAGACATGGATCGATCGGCCGAGTGGATCACACGGCGATCGTGTCCCGCCTGTCTCAAGCGTCGTCCCGATCGTCTCGTCCAGCTGCTGTCCCGATCGCGTGAGGCTCTTGGCCGTCTGGATCGTGTCTTGCTCGCGGACGTCCCGAACGATCGGCCCGAGCTATCCCGTCCGATCGCGAGAGATGGCCTGGCTGTCTCGTCCCGATCTCACGGCCCGGCTGTCCCGTAGCGTCTCGACCATCGTCCCGTCCGGCTTCAAGTGCGGCTGGTCGATTGTGATCGAAGAACTAGGTCACGGCCGTGAATGGTCCGTGACCAATTCGGTTCCGTTCGGTTTAAAACTTGATTAAAATCAAAACGTCACGGTTTAATAAACAGACTTAATAAGTTTATTGAGTTCTGGTTAAACCGGGATAAGAAATCCAAAGTCGAAAAATTGGATTTTGTGCCTAAACCAGTGGTTTTCTAATTTGATTTGGTTGGACCAAATAAATTGAGAAAGTCCGGTTTAGTAAATAACCGGTTGACAATTGTGGTCATCGTAGTAATTAATTTTGGTTAAGACCAATTTTAATGAAACAGACCGGTTATGTCATTTAATTGGGCAATTGGGTTATGTCTTGGACATGAACCAATTCTTGGGCCTCGGGCCAAGAAGTTAAAACAATTGGGCCAATTATTTGAGTCTTTTCATCAGATTAATTTAAAATTTATTTTTATAAAATAATTATAAAAATCGATTTTTAAATTTAATAAGTTTCCAAAATTTTGAAATTAGAAAGTTTCTTAAAATAGAAGTTTCTAGATTTGCATGTTTTGGATTTTAGAAAGTTTCCAATTTTAGAAAGTTTCCAAAATTAGAAAGTTTCCAAAATTAGTAGGTTTCCCAAAAAGGAAAGTTTCCCAAAACAGTAATCTTCTATTTTGGGATAAAATCTTAATAAACCTACAAACCTCAAATAATATCAAGCGTTGGATGTCTTGTCCAGTCTATGTCAGCTGTCGAAGCCCATTCAATTGTATTCATGGCCTTACAGTGTGAGGGTGTCTACTTTTGCGTGGACAAGACGGTTTGTGATTCATAAATGTCATTGGGAGTCCCAGACATTAATGATTACATGACTGTATAGTCTGGTTTTCTTGACTAGGCCATCGGGAGTCCCGGGCCTTGAGACATCAGAGTGGATTGGGCCTCGGGCCCAGATTCACAACCAAGAGTTATATCACGGATATAATTAGCCGACATAGGGCTTACCGATATAAGCTAAGGTTGGGTGATGGCCAGTGGCCCACTTTGATCTTAGTTATATGTGGATCTTGGAATCATTATATTCTATTAAGGGTAACTTATGTTATTGAATATAATGCGTGATTAATCATATTAATTATAATACAAGATTAATCATATTGAACATATTAACTAATAACCTTTTTATCTTATATTTCAGCTATGACTACTACAAGCACTCAAAACACATTCTCAATCCGGTCTGTTCTCGAGAAGGAGAAGCTGACTGGAACGAACTTCCTGACGTGGTCAAGGAACTTGAGGCTAGTCCTCAAGCAGGAGAAGAAGGATTATGTCCTTCGTGATCCCCTCCCCGAGAGGCCTCCTAACAATGCCGCCAGGACTCTGCATAATGCTTGGGAAAAGCATTCGTCAGATGAAAATGATGTTTATTGCCTGATGTTGGCGACAATGACTGCTGAGCTGCAAATGCAGTTCGAGAGTGTGTTGTCACCCATCGAGATAATGGCAAGCCTGAAATCGCTTTTTCAGGAGCAAGCAAGGACTGAGAGGTTTCAGACAGTTAAGAACCTCTTAGACTGTAAGTTGGCTGCAAATGCGGCAGTGAGTCCTCATGTCTTGAAGATGATGGGTTATCTCGATCATCTTCAGAAACTCGACTGCCCTATCAGCCAGGAACTTGCCTGCGACATCGTTCTGCAGTCTTTACCTGCAAGCTATGATCAGTTCATTCTGAACTTTAATATGCATGGCTTGAGTAAGACATTGCCTGATCTTCACGGAATGCTCAAGACTGCAGAGCCCAACTTGAGGAAAACGGCCAAGGACCCCAATGTGCTTATGGTACAGAAGGGCAAGGGCTTTAAGAAATCCTCTGCTAAGGATAAGGGAAAGGCTAAGGCTGTCCAAGTCTCGGACAAGGACACGCCAAAGCCCAAGCCCAAATCCAAGGCTGGGCCTACTAACATCTGCAGGTTCTGTAAAGAACCAGGGCATTGGAGGAGAGAATGTAAGAAATTCCAAGAAGGTCTAAAGGAATTGAAGAAGAAGACTTTCGAGACTTCTTCAACAGGTATTTTTGTTATAGAAGTTAATACAACTACTTCTGATAATACCTCATGGGTTATGGATACTGGTTGTGGGGCTCATATTTGTACTAATATGCAGGCACTCAGCAACAGTAGAAGGCTGAAGCAAGGACAAGTGGAGCTACGAGTTGGGAATGGAGCGAAAGTTCCTGCACTAGCTGTAGGCACATACTTGTTGTCTTTACCTTCGGGATTGGTTTTAGAACTCAATAATTGATATTTTGTACCTGCGATAAGCAGAAATATTATTTCAATTTCTTTGTTGGATTTGGAAGGTTATGATTTTTCAGTTAAGAATAAATTATGTTCCTTCAATCGCAACAATTTGTTCTATGGTTGTGCCCCTCTTACGAATGGGCTTTACATACTCGATCAATCCGCGCCAATTTATAACATTAATACCAAACGGTTCAAACCTAATGAGGAGAACCGAACGTTTCTATGGCATTGTCGTTTAGGGCACATCAGCGAGAAACACATCAAGAGGCTCCATTCGAATGGACTTCTTGGCTCATTTGACTTTGAGTCATGTGAGAAATGCGAATCATGCATGATGGGCAAAATGACACGGGCCCCCTTTAATAAACCTAACGAGAGGGCCAGTGACTTATTGGGCCTGATACACACTGATGTGTGTGGCCCAATGTCCACAAATGCAAGAGGAAACTATCAGTACTTCATTACCTTCACTGATGATTTCAGTAGGTATGGATATGTTTATTTAATGAAACATAAGTCTGAATCTTTTGAGAAGTTCAGAGAATTCCAAAATGAAGTACAGAACCAACTTGGCAAAAGCATTAAGGCTCTTCGGTCCGACCGAGGAGGAGAATACTTAAGCCAAGAATTCAGTGATCATCTAAGAGAGTGTGGGATCGTGTCCCAACTCACTCCTCCTGGAACACCTCAATGGAATGGTGTGTCTGAGAGGAGAAATCGGACCTTATTGGATATGGTTCGATCTATGATGAGTCACACATACCTTCCAATATCCCTTTGGGGATATGCTCTGCTAACAGCAGTGTTCACTCTAAATAGAGCGCCATCAAAAGCAGTAGCAAAGACACCATATGAATTATGGACTGGAGTGGCTCCAGTACTGTCTTATCTTAGAATTTGGGGTTGTGAAGCATATGTCAAAAGATTAATCTCAGACAAGCTTACACCAAAGTCTGATAAATGCTATTTCATTGGTTATCCGAAGGAAACCAAGGCTTATTACTTCTATCTACGTTCCGAGAACAAGATTTTTGTTGCCCGGGATTGTAACTTTCTTGAGAGGGAGTTTCTCTCTAAGAAAGACAGTGGGAGTAAGGTACTGCTTGAAGAAATTCAAGATGAACAGGATACTGCTCAACCTAATGAGGAAGAGCAGCAGGAGGACCTACAAGAAATTGTAGAGCCTGAACCTGTAGTACCTGAAGTTCGAAGATCCGGGAGGATCCGTCACGAACCCGAGAGATATCAAGGATTCCTCGTGACTAACAAGCCATGATGGGCCCAGATTCCTCGAAGTGGCGCAAGGCCACTGATTCCGAAATGGACTCCATGTCGGTCAACCAAGTGTTTTCGTTGGTTGACTTACCCGCTGGTGTAAAAGCCATCGAGTGCAAATGGATCTTCAAGAAGAAGATTGACGTGGATGGAAATGTCCAGATTTATAAAGCCAGGTTGGTGGCAAAAGGTTTCAGACAAGTTCACGGTGTGGATTACGATGAAACCTATTCCCCAGTGGCTATGATGAAATCTATTCGGATTCTACTAGCAACTGCAGCTTTTCATGATTATGAAATTTGGCAGATGGACGTGAAAACCGCCTTCCTGAATGGAATTCTGGAAGAGGATGTGTATATGACACAACCTGACGGTTACATAGATCCAAAGAATGCTGGGAAAGTATGCAAGCTTCATAAATCCATTTATGGATTGAAGCAAGCATCGAGGAGCTGGAATCTTCGTTTTGATGAAGCGATCAAGCAATTTGACTTCATCAGAAACGAAGAAGAACAATGCGTGTATAAGAAAACTAGTGGGAGCAAGATAGTATTTCTTATTCTGTATGTCGATGACATACTGCTTCTCGGAAACGACGTTCCAATGCTGAAGTCGGTAAAGGACTGGCTTGGAAGTTGTTTTTCCATGAAAGACATGGGTGAAGCCGCATACGTTCTTGGAATCAGGATCTACCGGGATAGATCTAGAAGGCTGATAGGCTTGTGTCAAGATTCATACATTGACAAAGTCCTACAAAGATTCAGCATGAAAGATTCCAAGAAGGGCTTCACGCCAATGGTACATGGCACAACGCTAAGCAAGAAGCAGAGCCCTACGACGGCTGCTGAGCTTGAGCGCATGAAGAATATTCCTTATGCATCTGCAATAGGATCTGTCATGTATGCCATGATCTGTACTCGTCCTGATGTTGCTTATGCATTAAGCATGACGAGCAGATACCAGTCAAATCCAGGTGAAAACCATTGGATTGCCGTCAAGAACATCCTGAAGTATCTAAGACATACTAAGGATAAGTTCTTGGTGTACGGTGGAAGTGATGTGCTTAAAGTCAGTGGATTCACGGACGCAAGTTTCCAGACAGACCAAGATGATTTCCGGTCACAGTCCGGTTATATCTTTTGTCTGAATGGCGGTGCAATCAGTTGGAGAAGCTCCAAGCAAGACACCGTTGCTGATTCCACTACAGAAGCTGAATATATCGCCGCCTCAGAAGCAGCGAAGGAAGCTGTTTGGATACGAAAGTTCATTATTGAACTAGGTGTGATACCAAATGCGGCTGAGCCTCTGGCACTGTTTTGTGATAACAATGGTGCTATTGCTCAGGCAAAGGAACCAAGATCACACCAGAAATCCAAGCATGTTCTAAGAAGATTTCACTTGATACGTGACATCATTAATAGAAAGGAAGTCAAGATCAGCCGAGTTCAGACAGATGATAATGTCGCTGATCCGTTGACAAAGCCACTCCCAAGGCCTAAGCTCGAGTTCCTGACTGAAGCTGTAGGCATTAGAGACATTGAAATGTAATCTAAATTTGAGTGGGAGTTTGAGGGCTTTATTTAGTTATTTGATATGTTCTTGTAAAACATTTTTATGTTTAATGAAATTATTATTTCAAGATTATTTTAACTGTGATGAAATAATCGTTCCAAAGTGATATGAACCATTTTATAGGTCATCGAAGTAAGTGACTTGATCTTGAGTTATCAAAGTCATTTAGCTTGATCATGAGACCCTATATTTGATAGATGGCTTATATCATCATGTCCCTAGTCGAAGGTTGTTGAAATTGGAACACCAACAACCGTGTGAGACTAGATTGGTATGTGACTTATGACAAAGTCTCGGTGTGTCATAGATGCGCGGCATCAAAGTCAGTACATAGGTGTATGTAGGGTACATACGACCGGACAAGACCCGATTATAAGAACTCTTCAGGATATTTATATCTGTGTCATAAGAGATTCTTACTACGACTATAGAGTATAGTCCTTAGACCTGAGTTCGCATGCATGTGACCGCACATGGACTGATGCACTTTGATCATTGTCTAACGCTGTCGTTCTGCGATAGTTATAAGGACCTTGTTTGGGTACATTATGAAATGAGTAGTTTACAGTGATGGAACAAGACGGAATTTGTCCCTCCAATATAAATGGAGTGAATATCTCTAGGCCAATCGGAGATTTGAATACTGGAAAATGCATGGCCATGCTCAAACGGACTTTCCCAAGTCGTTTGGATTGTCAGTATCGAATCAGAGTCCGATGAACAAGATTAGGCTTTATAAGGATGACACTCATCTTGCCTTATGACTAATCGAGATATTGTGACAAAAGGATTATGAATACAGAGATTCCAGTACAAGTGGGAGATTGTTGGAATTGTGTCCAGTAATCTCAGTACTGTCTCTAGAAAGTAAGAGTATGTCAATGATCAGACATAAGTCATATAATACTGGGGGTCATGATGGCTTGCTAGAGTCCGCTCATGATCTATAAGTCTTGGACTTATTGCCTTTATTATATGATCCCATATGGGTCACACGCCTAAGCTAACAGGAAAATGTGTAGGAACGGCTTAGCAGAAGTACGGTAAAAGTGCCAGGCATTTGTCGTACTTAGAGAGAGATTAATGGGTCTGATTGAATCTAAAGGGATTTAATCAGATTGGTATTTGGGCCCAAAAGCCCAAAAGGAACTAGACAAGTTTTATAAATAAAACTTAAGTCTGAGTCCCAAAAACCCTAAGCCATCTGCGCCAGCCTCCTCTCTCTCTGCGGCCTCCCTCAGCTCGGTCTAGCAGCCTTCTTCCTGCCTGGTGTGCGTGTGTGAACCTTTGGAGGAGCTATCACTTGGTGGTTCTGCTGATCTCTGACCTGTTCTTCATATTTCCGCTGCATAACAAGGTAACAGGTGAGATCTATTATGTTTCTAAACAAGAGAACCTAGATCTGGCATGTTAAGGATCTATTAATCTGATGAATTGAATCAGGACTAACACCAAAAGATCCATCACTACATTCGTGGGTTAGGACAACCATTCCTTCCATTTCTTTTGTTCTTTCCTTGACTGCATCTTTGAGGAATTTGCTGTATTGAGGCACATGTAGGATTATGTTGGTTCATAGGTTTAATTATCAGATTACAACCTAACATAATCAACTAGAATCTAGGTGATTTGTAGTTGAATCATAAACAGATCAGAATCATTACCTTATGATTAGGTGCAGCGGATTGGTGGTAATGAAGAGATCACTGAGAGCTGATGATTACCGGCTCCTCCTAGGTATCCACACGCTTACAAGATACTGGATCAGGCTGCTAGACCAAGCTGGAACAACAGAGAGAGAGGAGGACGGCCAGACCTAAAATCGCAGAAGCCTTGGCTTACTGGCGCTCCTTCTTCCCTTATATGGGCCCAAGTAATTAAACTAATGGCCTATTAGGCTTTTGGGCCCAAGACCCAAATCAGACAAAAGACTGTATTTTGTCTTGCCCAATTCTCTGTACAAATACAGTAAATGCCTTGCATCTTACTGTATTAATTCCTTTTAACTTTCCCGTTAGCTATGGTGTGTGACCCTTTGGGATCATACAATACTGGTAATAAGTCCTAAACTTATAGATCAAGAGCGGGCTCTAGCAAGTCATCATGATTACCCAGTATTTATGACTTATGTCTGATCTCGACACTTATCATACTTTCTAGAGATAGTACAGTAGATTTCAGGACATTCCCAACAATCTCCCACTTGTACTGGAATTCTACATTCCCTAATCCTTTTGTCTCAATAACTCGATCTGGCATAAGGCAAGATGTGTGTCATCCTTATATAGCCAAGATCATGTTCATCGGACCAGAATTGATACTGACAATGCAAACGACTTGGGCAAGTCCGTTTGGGTGTGGCCACACTCTTACCAGCTATCAAGTCTCCGATTGGCCTAGAGATATTACCTCCATTAACAGGAGGGACAAATCCCATCTTGTTCCATCACTATGAACTACACACTTTGTAATACACCCAACCAAGGTCCTTATAGCTCCCAGTTACGAAACAGCGTTAGACAATGATCAAAGTGCATCAATCCATGTGCAGCCACATGCATGCGAACTCAGGTCTAAGGACTATACTCTATAGTCATAGATGAGAACCTCTTATGACACAGATATTAATATCTTGTAGAGTTCTCATCAGCGGGTCATGTCCGGTCATATGCTCCCTTACATATACCTATGTGTCGACTTTGATGCCGCGCATCTATGACCCATGAAACTTGGTCATAAGTCTCAACACACTCTAGTCTCAAGTGGTTGTTGGTGTTCCAATTTCAACAACCTTCGACTATGGACACTCTGATTTATGTCATTTTGTTAAATATAGGGTTTCATGATCAAGTCTTTCTCATGTACTTCGATGGCCTATATATAATGACATGAATCATTTTGGAACGATTATTTATATCACAGTTAAAATAATCCAGAAATCATAAATTTCATAAACATAAAATATTATGTTTACATGAACCTTTCAAAACAACTAAATAAAGCCCTTTACAAACTCCCACTGAAATTAAGACTACATCTTAATTTCACTTATCCTACAGCTACAGTCCGCGACTCGTGCTTAGGCCTAAGGAGTGGCTTTGTTAATAGATTAGCAACGTTCTCATTCGTTGAAACTTGCTGATCTACTTAACACCTCTATCATTTATCTCACGGAATAGGTTATACCTACCCTCAAGGTGTTTGGACCTCTGATGTGCAGCTAGCCTCATCTATGCTAGGAATCACATCAAGCCAAACAACCTCTTTCGCCACTACCCAAGCTGCGAAATGTTCAGCTTAAGTCATGGAGTCAGCAACAGTGTCTTGCACCGCCAGACAGACACAAGATATAACCGGACTGTGACCGGAAATCATCTTTGTCTGTTGGAAACTCGCCTTTCAGACTCTACCGACTTTCAGCACCGCACTTTCTCCGTAAATCAAGAACTTATCCTAAGTGTTTTCCAAATACTTGAGGATATTCATTACATCTATCCAGTGATTCTTTGCTGGATTTGACTGGTCTTTACTTGTCTTGCTTAATATTAAAGCAACATCAAACAAGTACATGTCATGGCATACATGATAGATCCAATTGCCGACGCATGTGGAATCTCATCCATGCATTCAAGCTCAGCAGATATCGTAGGACACTGTTTCTTGCTTAACGTAATGCCATGTGACATTGGCATAAAACCCTTCTTGGAATGCTGAAAACGTGTAGGACTTTGTCAATATAAGAATCCTGACTCTGTCCTATCAGCTCTTTTGGATCTTCATCTTTAGATCCAAAATCCAAGAACATATGTGGCTTTACCCATGTCAATCATAAAACCAACTCCCAAGCCAGTCCTTTACCGACTACAGCATTGGAACGTTATTTCCGAGAATCAGTATGTCATCGACATACATTATGAGAAATGCAACATCGCTCCCACTTATCTATTAGTAAACGCACAGTTCCACTTCGTTCCTGTTCAAGTCAAAACCTTGACTACTTCAATATAACGAAGATTCCAACTCCGATATGCTTGCTTCTATCCATGAATGGATCGATGAAGCTAACTTACATGCAGTATAATTTTTCGGAGTCCGGGCTCACTTTCGCTTCTGTGAATTTCGCAGGTTCGTCACTTTCAATGATCATCAGATCATGGCAATTAATCACGAGAAATCACTCTCGGATTAGTGACGGATTCATTCAGATCTGCGAACTTCAGGCTCTACAGGTGTAGATTCTACAGAAATCTGTAAATCCATCCGCTGCTCTCCCTCAACAGGTTGAGCAGCCTCCTGTATTTCTCGAATTTCTTCGAGTTATACTTTTACTCCCACTGTTCTTCTTGGAAAGAAACTTTCCTTTTAGAAAACAGAATTCCGAACAACCTAACTTCGTTTTCGGAATGGACGTAAAAAGTAACAAGCCTTGGTTTCCCTAGGACAACCAGCGAAGTAGCACAACTACAAATACTCAGTAAAGACGAATTTGGATCATTTCTAGTCCACATTTATGTGGTGTCTTTCAACTGATATTGGTGGAACTATTTCAGCGTAAACTTAGATATTTCTAGAGCGTTATTCTTAAAGAATATCATGGAAGATTCGTGTGACTCATCTTTAATCATTTCTAACAAGATCTGATTCTTTCTCACAGAAACACCTCCAGGTTTTCAGGAGAAATGAGCTGTGAAACGACTTCACACTCATTCAGATGATCACACCATCAATGACTTAAGTATTCTCACTCGTGATCTAATCCAGAGTCTCAATACTTCTGTCACTCAGATTCTATACCTCATTCTGGAACTCTTTCGACCATTTCAAAGAATTCCGACTCGTGTCTCATCAAATGAACACAGTCATACTCACTGAAGTAATCAGTAAAGATAATGAAGTACAAGAAAATTTCTCTGGCATTACTGCTCATCAGGCCACATACATGAGTATGTTCAAGGTCCAATAAGCCTTTGGGCCTTTCTCTAGCTCGGCTAAGATGGGCCCTTTGTCTTTTGGTCCAGTAAGCAGAATTCAAGTCTCATAAGATATCCGATCAAATGAGCCCAAAAGTCCATAACTATGGGATTTCTGAATCCGACTCACTCTATGTGACCAAACATTTACGCCAAGAAAAATCAGGTTTAATTCATCAGATTTAAACCAATTCGGTATTTATGTTATATTTAGGCACTCTTTGGTTTAAGATATAAAACCCATTCCTTGAATAGGGTGCTACAATTAATATTTCATTAAGATCAAAAGAACAAAACTTGTCTTTTATCAAAATGAAAAACATTCAAATTCTTACAAGAAGATGAAAGACAACTCTGCTTAAAGCAGGTACATTGTAGCATTTATTTAATACAAAACAAAGCCTCAAAGGCATCTACAAGTGAAAACCCTACGGTTGAGGCAGCATCCATAGCTCCTTCCAGACACGCAGTTCTACTTGTCCTTCCTTCAACGTTCTACTGTTGCTTAGGCTCTGCATATTATAACAAATATCAGTGCCACAACCAGTATCCAATACCTATAAGATAGAACTTGAAGTAATAACATGAATACCTGAGGAAGTAGTCTCATACATCACCTTCAACTCCTCATAATCTTCCATGAATTTAATGCAATCTCTCTTCCAATGCCCAGTCTCTTTACAGTAGCAGCACTTACCAACGTAAGATGTATCTGACTCGGGCTCAGAAGACACAGGCTTGCCATGATTCAAAATCTGGACAACTTTGTCTTCACCCTTGTCAGCACTAGGTTTAGTAAACCTACCCTTCTCCATTATGAGATTATACAGGGTACTCTTCACGTTTGGCTCAACTGTATTGAGCATATCATGCAGTTCAGTCAGCGTCTTCGTTAAGCCTTTCTTGATATAGTTCCTTTTGAACTTATCATAGCTTGACGGCAGTGACTGCAGAATGATCTCAGTTGCCAATTCTTGGCTAACTGGATAATCCAGTTTCCTCAGGCTATCAATGTAACCCATCATTTTACTGACATGAGGACTCACTGGATGATCATTTGGTAGCTTGCAGCTAGTGAGAGACTTAACCAACTGGTATCTCTGCACTCTTACCTGCTCCTGAAATTTCAATTTCAGGCTGCTGATCATCTCTATTGGCGACTCCATGTTCTCATATTGCTTCAGCAAATCTGAGTCCATGGTAGCCAATATCAGACCACGCACATCTACCGCATCATTATAATGCTTATTCCAAGCATCATATACTGCATGAGAGGCATTGGACCCGATCCTCTCGGGGAGAGCTCTCTCAAGGACATAGTCCTTTCTCTCCTGCCTGAGGACTAGCCTCAGGTTCCGAGACCAAGTCAAGAAATTTGATCCGTTCAGTTTGTCCATCTCAAGGACAGACCGGATCGAGAAAGTGTTTTGATTGTTTGTGCTATTCATGACTGAGATTTAGAGATAAATAGAGTTTTAGTTATTTAGTTCATAAAAGAGTAATCTTAACAACTTATAAGAAAACTCGCATTGTATTCAAAATTTCTTTGTTTATCCTCATAAGAATACAATGATTCCGAGATCCATGTTAAACTAAAACCAAAGTGGGCCACTGGCCGTCACCCAGAATTAGCTAACTAGGTAAGCATACACACATCTAGTTACAAATCATATAACTCTCGGTTGTGAATTGGACCCGAGGCCCAAATTCACCAGATGTCTCAAGGCCCGGGACTCCCGATGGCCCAGTCAAGGAAACCAATCTCTTACAGCCAAATAATCATTAAAGTCTGGGACTCCCAATGACAGTAATGACTATGTACTACTTTACTTACGCAAAAACAGACACCTCACACTGTAAGCCATATCTGTAATTGAATAAGCGTTAAGTAGCTGACAAGATTGGGCAAGACATCCAAGCTTGATATTTGTTTTGAGGATTTTAGGTTTTCCTTCCAAAAATAGAAGATTACTATTTTGGGAAACTTTCCATTTCAGGAAACTTACTAAATTTGGAAACTTTCTATTTTGGAAAACCTACTAATTTTAGAAACTTTCTAAATCTGGAAACATTCTATATCTAGAAATTTCCTATTTTCCAAAACATTCTTAATCTAGAAATTTCTAAACTTAGAAACTTTCTAATTCTGATTTTGGAAATAATAAATATTTTATTAAATTTTCGGTTGGGTCACAAATTATAGGCCCAATTCTTGGCCCAAGACCACAGAATTTCAATTGGCCCAATAATTTGACATAACCGAGTCGGTTCATTAATTCTGGTCCAAGACCAAATTAACTACTAAATCCAACTGGTTATTTACTAAACCAGACCAGCTCTAAATTATTTGGTCCAACCAAATCAAACTTAGACCAGCCTTCGGTTTAGGTTAAAATTCAATTTTGAATTTAAATCCGGTTTAACCAGAAATTAAATAATACCAATTGTATTAAATAATTTCCAGCAAACCGCGATTTGGGTTAACCGCTTGAACCACCAATAAAATTGGATCGGTTCGGTTAAGTCCAAAATCAGGAAGAAATAGATTGGTCTAACCAATCAATTTTAGCTGATTTTGACCTAACTTGCGGGTTAAGCTTAAGCTAACAATGAAACACAATCGGATTGATCGGTTCATTGTCGCGGGTTAGGGAAGGACGAACCGCGAAGCTCGGCTGAACCGATTGGCTACTCGCGGAACGTATGCCTCGCCAGCATATCGATCGATATGACGCTCCCTCGTCGATCGATACTCGCGTGCATCAGCTCGTTGCGATCGGGTCATCGGGACAGCGAGAAGCAATCGATCCGATTGATATCGATCGATATCACGCTCCCTCGTCGATCGATACGGGCGTCCACTTCGCATACCGATGGGTTTCAATCGGTTCATGCGATTTACAAATTACGTTTTCAAGTTTTCTAATCAAATTTCTTAACACAAATTCGATTCTAAACATTTAAAAACAACCTAAATATGATCCAATCAGCAAAAACCTAACGACCTAGGCTCTGATACCACTGTAGGATTATGTTGGTTCATAGGTTTAATTATCAGATTACAACCTAACATAATCAACTAGAATCTAGGTGATTTGCAGTTGAATCATAAACAGATCAGAATCATTACCTTATGATTAGGTGCAGCGGATTGTTGGTAATGAAGAGATCACTGAGAGCTGATGATTACCGGCTCCTCCTAGGTATCCACACGCTTACAAGCTACTGGATCAGGCTGCTAGACCAAGCTGGAACAACAGAGAGAGAGGAGGACGGCCAGACCTAAAATCGCAGAAGCCTTGGCTTACTGGCGCTCCTTCTTCCCTTATATGGGCCCAAGTAATTAAACTAATGACCTATTAGGCTTTTGGGCCCAAGACCCAAATAAGACAAAAGACTGTATTTTGTCTGGCCCAATTCTCTGTACAAATACAGTAAATGCCTTGCATCTTACTGTATTAATTCCTTTTAACTTTCCCGTTAGCTATGGTGTGTGACCCTTTGGGATCATACAATACTGGTAATAAGTCCTAAACTTATAGATCAAGAGCGGGCTCTAGCAAGTCATCATGATCACCCAGTATTTATGACTTATGTCTGATCTCGACACTTATCATACTTTCTAGAGATAGTACAGTAGATTTCAGGACATTCCCAACAGCACAAGCATGAATGCATCCATCAATGGCATGGTGAGCTGAATCTTCTCCATTTGCTTGTCAAAGAGTGCTCTATACTTCTCTAAGAGCTGTTTTTTAAACCTTCCAGGAAAGGAAAGTTTGGGTTCATAGGCTGGTGGCACAAAGACTTTCTCCTTGGATGTAGAGGTTGAACCGGTTTTTGCTTTCTCCTTTGTTTCTTCATACATTTTGCCTTTCCCTTTGGTATCCTTGACTTCTTCTGCATCATGCCTCTCTTTCCCAATGGTTTCCTTATCTCCTTCAATTTCAAAATCTATCCCCCCAGCTTGATTCTCATTGTCCTCAATGAGCTCTTTTGATGGTAACTCTCTTCCACTTCTTAGTGTGATGGCATTGATGTACTCCTTTGGATTTGGCTCAGGTTTTCCAGGGAGGAAACCGGGTGGTCTGTTGGATGAAGGTCCAGCTTTGTTGGATTGTTTGATGGTTCCAACTTCTGATGCTAGGCTGTCAACTTGTGCTTTGATTTCCATGATGGCCTTGTTTGTAGTCTCTATAAACTGCCTCAGCATTTGTGTTTGATCATCTGCCTTTTGGTAGTTGTTTGAACTTCTTTGTCCCTGAAATTGTTGATTACCTTGATAGTTCCCTTGGTTGTTGTTGTACTGTTGGCGTGATTGGAAGTTGCTTTGGTTGTTGTAATGTTGCCTTTGCTGGAAGTTTCCATTGTTGTTGAAAGCTGGTTTTGTTTGGAAGTTTCCTTGAAGTGTGGTTTGGTTCTGTTGCTTGAATGGAGGTTAAGACTGATCTTGTGGGTTCTCCACATTGTTACTTCGGTATGAGAAGTTGGGGTGGTTCTGGTTGAATCCTTTGTTGTAGCCTTGTCCTCCAATATAATTCATCTCAGCCTGTCCATCAAAACATATCTCAGCATCATCTTCCATGTACCCTTGGTGTTGATCAAGGTCTCCCACAAAGCTAACATTTCTTTGGTTTGCTTTAAGAAACTTGTCCAGTTTCTCATTGAGGGCTTTGATCTCTCTCCTTGGATCATCTCTGTCTCCTCCTTCTCTGTATGTCCTGTCATAGTCCTCCCCATAGTTGGTGTCACTGATTGCCAAGTTTTCCACCAGCTGCATGGCTTCTCTTTCATCTTTTTGCAGGAAGTTGCAGTTGCTAGCAGTGTCTAGCATCATCCTGTACTTTGGCAGTATGCCGCGGTATAATGTGCTGAGAAGACTTTCCTTTGTGAAGCCGTGGTGAGGGCATTGGTTGGTGTAGCTCTTGAATCGTTCCCAAGCTTCTCCAAAGTTTTCTGTTGTTTTTTGTTTGAAGCTTGAAATGTCATTCCTCAACTTTGCGGTTCTTGATTTGGAGAAGAATTTGGATAGAAAGATTCTCTTACATTCATCCCAAGAAGTGATTGAGTTTGGTGGAAGGTTCTTCTCCCATAGATGGGCTTTATCACCAAGTGAGAAAGGAAACAGTATGAGCTTCATTGCATCTTCAGAAATCCCGTTGAAGCGGACAGTTCTACAAGCTCTGTCGAAGTTGTGGAGGTGGTCTAGTGGATCCTCCATAGGTAGGCCATGGAATTTGTTTCTTTCCACCATGTTGATGATGCTTGCCTTTATTTCATAGTTGTTGTTTTCCACTGCCGGTGGGATGATTCCAGAATTGTAGTCGTTGATGCTAGGTTCGTCATAGGCTCCAATGGCTCTAATCACTCTTGGTGGATTTTGTGGTCTTCGTCCTTCATTGTTTGTTTCACCTCCATGTTGTTGGTGTCCTAGGTCGGCCATGTTGATTCGTTCTCCTGTCAACCTTTGTTCTTCTCTTCTTTTCCTTGAAATTTCTCTTTCGAGTGCTTTGATATCTTCAACTCGTGGTACAAGGTTTGTTGGTCCCCTGCTCCTCAAGTTCATTCACCTGCAAAACAAAGGGAAAGAAGGCAGAGAAGATTAGTATCTTTGTAACCAAAAGACTTAGTCTAAAGCAAACACCAAATCCTAATGGCTTAATTAACACCCAAGATGGCAACGGCGCCAAACTTGATAAGGTAAAAATCAGTTCCTCTTCACTTACTTCAGTTGCAAGTTTACAACCTAGTCGTTACAGTTTTGAGGTGTCAATCCACTCGGGTGATTAAACGCACTAAGAATGCAGGTGTTTTCTTAATCTAAGTGCAATCAAATAAGTTTGTGGGTTTTATATCTAAAGACTAACAATAGAACCAAATTCCAAACATGATTAAGCTTGATAATGGTAACAATGGTGAGTTTAAAACAGAGCAAAAACAGAACATAAACAGAGCAATAAGTTGATTGAAAAACAATTGATTAAAAGCTAAGTTCCTTGGGTTGAGTTTTTGGTTTGGGTGATCATTACTTAGTTCAGAAGCATTTAACAAACAATGGGTGATTTCTTAGGCTAAGGACAACGATTCAAGTTACTCCACTCTCGTGATAATAACCCTACACCTATCAAGCATTAACATCAACTCTCGTTGGCAATTTCAAGATAGATATGCAATAAGATCAAGTTCTTACTACCACTAAACACCTTAAACATCAATTCTCATTGGTTAAGAATGTAAAGCACTTGACAGAGATTCAAACATAAACTACACCTCTCGGTGCTAGCAACATTTAAGATCAAGGTGTTGATTGGCCATTTCAATCCTAGCATTAAGAACTTCTAACAAGTAAGAAACCAATATTCCCAAGTTTTAAACAACCTAAACCATTCCTAGATCACCCTTACCTTAACTCAAACCCAGAAACTTAAAAGAAACTACTCACTAGCCATAGCAGTAACCAAACAAGACATGATTTAACAAGGTAAACAAGAAGAACTCAAGAGCACAACTCAAATTGCATAAAAGATCAAGAAAACTAAATTGTTTGAAGTAATTGTTTACAAGAAGTGATATAGCTCTTCATACACACTAAGAGCTCTTAAATAGATCTAAAAACGTGCAATGGTCGACCACAAACACATGGGGTGGTCTACAAGCCGAAAGCAAAAAGAAAAAGTGGCATGTGTGAAAAAGTAAGTTCACAGCGGCCTGGGTAGGCCGCTGTGGCACCCCGCTATGAGGTCACAGCGGCCTGGGTTAGTCGCTGCACAGGCCGCTGGAGAAATTGGTCTTCCGCAGATCCCTCATAGCGGCCTGGGGAGGCCGCTATGGCACCTCGCTGTGAGGTCCCAGCGGCCTGGGTAAGCCGCTGCGCAGGCCGCTGGAGAAATGGTGCTTCCGCTGGTCTTTCATAGCGGCCTGGGTAGGCCGCTGTGGTACCCCGCTATGAGTCCCTTCTTCGACCCTTAGCTGTTTTTCCACTTTGTTTAGGTGCTCTTTTGGTCTCTACCTCCTCCATTGTCCTTTGGTGCTCCTTTTGGTTATCCACCACCTACAAAAAAGAAGAAACAAAGCAAACCAAACCTAATGATGCCTAAATGCACTAACCTAAAGCTAAGACACAATAATGTTGTCTAAATGATTTTCCTAAAGCTAAATCACACTCTAAATCATGCCTAAAAACACTCAAAAACACAACACATCAATGAATGAGACCAAGCTTAGAACCAAATAATTGCTTTTAATATAACAGATAGGAATAGAAGATCAAACGTCAGCACACAACAATTCAGTCTGTCCAGCTAACCATGTAATCATATACTTCTCGATCCTTATTTTTGATTACTTGTTCTTCTTCCTGCAATGTGTTCTCCCCATCGAATACGATCCTGTTTAAATAGTCTAATCCAGTTTAAATTATTTAAAGAAACTGCCAAAGATCTAACAGAATGGATTTCAAAAAAATAACTAATCACCTTGTGAATGGGAAAAAGGTTCTTAAGATGATTAAACACGAGTTCTTCACATCCTTTATCAGTCTCCGTCACCAAATCCACCTAAACAAAATAAAAATTCAGGAGACATGCTAACTTTTTTAAGGAAACAAATGGATGAGTAAGAAGCCATACTGCAATGAAAATAGAGCGCATACAGAAGAAGGAAACAAAATAAAAACATGGTCTCTTTGTTCAACATGTCTAGCATCGTAAAACCCTTAAAGAATGACATGCCGAAATAAAAACTTTGTATGGCATTTAATATATATAGAGTATAGAGTTGGAAATGGTGTTTGACAAGATTCTGAAGATACTATAAAATATTTTTTTGAAATCGTAATGAATTCTGTCGAAATCGTAATCTTTAGTTTGGATGATTTTTTGCTTATCTTATATAGAATATTCTTTCTGACATCGTAATAAATGGTTATATGTATTTTTTTTTCAATATCGTAATATCTTGATTTTAAAATCTTGTTAAATTTTGTAGATTTTACCTGCATTTTTTTTAAAATACAACTTTAACCTTAAAAATTCAACAAAAAACAAAAGAAAGTAATGGCATTTATTGTAATTAAAATTAAAACTCAGAGTATTTTCTAAAACGTATTTCTGTTTTAATAGTATAGAAGATTAGTAAAATCTATCTATTAGATTTTAAAATCAATGGGTTTCTAAATATACCAAAATAGATAAATCAATAACACCCTCTAAAATTAGATTGTATTATTGTAATTCACGATCGCTTGATTTTAGAATTAATAGAATGCACATATGATTTGTAAGGTTGATTGAGTCAGTCGGTAAAACTGGTTAAGTATAATTGGTTTGGTTCAATTAAAGTTACAAGCTTTTGTTGTTTAATAACATGTGCATATGGGTAAAGTTACGTGTGATGTTATTTTGATATGAAATTAGTATATATTATAGTAATATTTAATTGATTGATTATCAAATAATTTGTCTATGTAACTTGTATGAATTGTGTTACCACTCGTGTTAGGTTACGATTCATCCCAAAGATTTTAATGATATTATAATTATAATTTGATTAGATTCTAATAACAAATTAAGATTCTAATAAATAATTAATAATTTTAATTAGATTAAAATTAATTTAATTATTTAATAATCCAATAAATACATATAAGATATGTATTAGTTATATTTAATTTTTTATATATTAGATATAAAATTTTAAATATAAATTTAAATATAGATTAAAATTAGTTTAATCATTTATAATCTAATTAAATACATATAAGATATGTATCATTTATATTTAAATACTTATATATGATATAAATTTAAATATGAATTAAAATTAGATTAAAATTAGTCCTCAGCTATATCAAGTATTTTGATGTTTACCCAATCTTATCAACTATCAAAGCTTGTTTCGTTGTGTGATAGGTTTGCCAAAGCAAGATATCACAATCTTTATATTAATTGCGAAGTGCTTTTGGTCTTATATTCACTCTCAAAATGGTTGATTACTAATTTGACATTAATAAAATTAGGCTAATTACTATGTTAACTTTAATTAATATTGATAATTTTTATATTATTTTATTTTAGTGATAAGTACAATCTAATAAAAATAAGATGATAAATACAAAAATACTTTTTAAGTTATAAATTTAGTTACTGATAAATATGATTGTTGTAAAAAATAATATTTTATATAATTGAAACGTTTATTTATATAAATTTGAATTTAGACAAATATAAATGATAATTAATATGTATATTAATGTTTATACATATATATACTATAATTTTACTTTATTATAATTTATATAAAAATATGTTTACAGAGTAGATTTATATATTTATATATATAATTTTAGATAATAATTAATTTTGCTGCTATTAATTTTAAATATATATAAAATATAAAATATTTTAATAATATATATTATATATAATAATATTTATATAATGTATAATTATAATTAATATTGAATTGATGATTTTTAAATTATTTATTAATTAACATCGACAATTTTTCACTTTATATTATTTTAGTGAATAAAAATAAGATGATAAATACGAAAATATTTTTTGAGTTATAGATTTAGTTATTGATAATCATGATTATTGTAAATAATAATATTTTATATAATTGAAATATATTATTTATATAAATTTTGAATTTGGATAAATATAAATTATACTTAATATGTATATTAATATGTATAACTAATATAAAAATATGTTTTAGAGTAAATTTATATATATAATTTAGATAATAATTTATTTGCTACTATTAATTTTAAATATATAACTATAAAATATTTTAATAAGAAATTAAATTATATAATATTTATATTGTGTATAATTATAATTAATATTAAATTTATAATTTAAAAAAAAAAATTTATTAATAGTTGTGTTCGCATATGGTGCGAACAAATTATGCTAGTTCTAATATATAATAAGAAGAGTTTGAAGTTTATCTCTCACATAGCTGCCACGTGTATGTTTCTCTATTTAAATGGCAAATACTCGGTCCACGTCATCCTATCTCCAGAAAATGTTTGGACCCTTCACCAGCTCCATCCCTAAATTCAACTGCCTCTGATAGCAGCTCTTACGTCAATCTATCCCTCTCGCAGATATGCCTTTAAAATGGCCTTACGAACGTAACGAAAAGCATAGAAGAGGGAGGAGTTGTATCCTCTGCGATTTCAATTAGGGTTTCGAGTAAAAGTGAAAAATGGTTGCGGACAAGAGCAAGATGGCGAAAACTGAAGAGAAAATCGAAGAGGAAAACGTCAAGCAAATCGATGGAGAGCTTCTCCTCTTAATTGAATAGCTTCAGGGAATCCAAGACGGCCTTGAGAAGAAGGTAAATGAAGAAAAAACCCTACCTTTTGGTATCGAGAATTGTCTCATGATTGCTTTTCTCAATACTCTGACTGTGTCTGAGTCGATCTAGGAAATTCTGGAGCCGGGTCTTCGGAATCATCCCTGCCCGTTAAGCAAAACGTCAAGCAAATCGATGGAGAGCTTATCCTCTCAATTGAAAAGCTTCAAGGGATCCAAGCCGACTTCGAGCAGAAGGTAAATGAAGAAAAATCCCTCCTTTTGGTTGAGAATTGTCTCATTAGATTGCTCTCCTCAATACTCTGACTGTGTCTGAGTCGATCTAGGAAATTTGGGAGCCGGGTCGTCGGAATCATCCATGCCCGTTACGCTTCCTCTCGATTCGAGGGTAAGCCACTCGTGAAAATTCCACGGCAAACCCATGATCCAGGTTCCTCCTTAGTTTTGGGTTTCACTCTCTATGTCTACTATATACGTGTGTAAAATCTCAGTATAGGGGTTATGTTCATCCGTCTTGGATCTGGCCTATATCTAAAGTATAGCTATTTTTTACAAAGTAATTTCAAGTTTTTGAGCCTTCATCTATGCAATGTTGATGTTGGTAAATTGCACATGTTTGTTATGTTTTGTTTCTCTCACTTTTCTTGATTCGTTCTTGAACAAAGAACTTGGGAGAGAGGACAAAACTGGCTCGTACGCTTGATCACATTGGTAATCTAGCTCAGATCTCTATTCTTTCTGGTTCTACACATAATAAAGAGTGTACTTTATGGATCGAAGATCTCTTCTATGATGCTACCTTGCTTGAATTTCATAATTGGCATGCTTTTTGTTACCTTCTGATTGTTTCCGGCAAACCCGACTTTATTTTTTTTGGCTGATTGGTGATTGCATGATTTGCATCTTCATCTTTGTTATGACTCTCTGTACTTGTGGAAGGTTAGGCAGTGTTAAGCATCCCTTTGAGCCAAGTGCCTTGCATTCTTAAGTTCCCATTGTCTGAATTGTTGAGGGTTCCAGGCCGTTGTGGTGAGCCGTTGGTTACGTTTGAGGTAACATTCGAAAGCGATACGCCACTTTGCTGGCTGATAAAAAAATCAGTTCTGGCTTGCTTTATCTGCAAAATCCCAGTTTACAAGATTAAACAACAACCATAATGATGCATTTAGGTTGCAGAGAAGAAGACCAAGAGAGAACCATAATGATACATTTAGTTTCTTATTGTGTTAAAAACTCTTCACAATTATTGTTTATAAATATTGTGTTAAAAGATCATGAGGAATTATTGGTCTCAGAAATGGTGAAGGCAGAATGTGAAACAGAGAGTGGTGCGCAAAAGAGAGGACCAACTTGAATGATGTGAGAGAGATTAAGACAAAATCAACATCCATGAGGTAAAAGTCAGAGCACAATAGTGATGAAAATCATGTAAACGATTAAGAATATGGTAAAAAGAGAATAAGATAAGACTTGAAGGTAACATTAAAACTAACACAAAATAACATTTTAGCTATATAATTACGGTTATCTTTTGAGTTCTAACTTTGTTCCCACAAAAATAATGTAGGCCATTTTTTGGGTCTACATTTTTTTATAAAAAAAGTTAGGATCCAAGTCAATCAACCTATTACAACAACGAAAAGATAAGATGAGCTATTAACATAATACCAATAACATGAAATAAAACTCAAACCGAATAATAACTGGGAATCGATGTTCTACTGTTCTGAGAGAAGCTGAAGCTGACATAATAAACTCCTTCGAAAGCAAACTCCTTCAAAAAAGAAATCATTGGCATAAACTCTCTAGATAGCAGGATAAATGAACACAACCATTTAAATGTTGTATCACATTAATCTTGGAATATTATATCAACACTTCTAAACACTTACTAAATCTAATATACAACTTCTACAATTTTATGTTTAGTTACATTGAAAATAGCTATTACAATCTAACTAATTCTAAACAATCTCATGTCCCAATCTTTTAATGAAATCAGACAAGTTTAAGGATATAGTTCCCACCTACCAAAAAACTAATAGTTGTAACATTGCTTCTCTTAATGAAACTAAAAAGACAATGTTGTTGTTAAAAGGAGGAATATACATAAAGTTATGCTTAAAACTTGAAAAGTATATAGATGTCGAGAATTGTCATAGACATATTTTACTACATTTTCTTAGGTTTCATTTATTGAAAAGTGATGCCAAGGGAAATGTGCACAAATGTTAGTGCAAGGTACATATATCTAAAATCCGAACTCCCTTTAACTATAAATAATTCATTTCTCCACAAATTTTAAAGCTATTTACACCTATTACCACTCTATGTTGCAGTTGGCAAACACATATATAGGCTTAGATTGATTTTTTAATTACACTTATAATTTATCAATTTTTATGTTCGATAAACATATAATTCTTTTAAATCCATCAAATGACGAGTATATCCGGCTCCAATGATGAGAAGATAGAAGATAAATAAAGGAGATAGTTGATGGTGTCAATAGAGAGCAAAATAAATGCAGAAGAGATGAATCTGAAAGATAGGACTAAAACAAATCAAGGTTTGGATGCTAAAAACGTCAATTTAAGGTATATACAAGAATGAAAGTTTCCGAACATGGTAGATATGCAAGCCCATTTAAACCCGTTTATTAAACATGTTTTCATATTTTTAAACGGGTAGCCCGTTTAGGCCCGTTTCATTTTTTCCTGAAATTTATTATTCCAATTTTTTTGGGTCAAATTTTTAATTTTCAATTTTAAAAATTTTGTTTTAAAAGAAAAATTATAAATGAGTCTAAACGGGTCTAAACGGGTTACCTGTTAATTTAACGGGTCTAAACGGACGGATTTAAATGGGTAGGAATCTAAACGAGCGTAAATGGGTACAGACATAAACGGGCCGGGCCCGCCTGTTTTAACATCCCTACCCTTGCCCCACAAACCTTCACCCACCAATCCAATGAAAAAATGATGGTGTGAAATGAAAGAATGAGTTCTTCGCAGCGAGAAATATACATTTTAAAATAATTAAAGAATCAAATTTGGTTTGACATCACACATTATTTCTAGAAATATATCTTATATATTTACACAAAAAAATAGAAATTAAAATATAACTTATTTAAAATAGTACATGATTTTAAACAACTAATAAAAAATCATTACGCTTGAAAAAAACAATAACAGAAATTATATATGTTATAAAATGAAAAAACTGATAAATGATCAAAAATAATATAATTACAACAAATTAAAATACACAATCCGCGCGTAGCGCGGAATAAGTCTTAGTTACATAAATAAGGTAGATGGTAATGGTTACCATGTGAAACAAGATTGGTTTACTTACTAAGCTATCAAAACGGTTTTGGGCTTAGAGACATATGTTGGATAAGACATAAGATGTCATCTAACAACCAAAAGTTATATTTGATATAATTAACAAGGTGTTGTTTACCTAAATAACTAGTCATTCTGGGGTTGAGCCAAAGGTCACTCGAATTCTAGTGAAATATGGATCTTGAATCATTATATTCAATTTGAGGAAAATGTTATCTGAATATAATGTGAGTTTTCTTAACTGTTGAGATTTTTCTTATTCCCGAACATCATATTAACATTTGCTATTCTTTATCTCCAGCAATGTCAAATCATCACAACTCGTTCTCATTGAGATCCGTCCTTGAGAAGGATAAACTCAATGGATCGAATTTCCTCGAATGGTCTCGAAATTTGAGAATTGTTCTCAAACAGGAGAAAAAGGACTATGGTTCCGATTGGTAAGGACTGTGACTGTTGGTTGTGACTCTAACTTTTTGGCTGTAGAAATATCGACTGTGAAAACTGTGACTGTTATTTTTTAAAAAATTTAAAAATCTAATTGTTAATAAAAACTGTGAAAACTGCAACTTTAAACTCTTAGTTTAATAATAACTATAAATATTATTTAAAGTATTATTAATTTTCTATAGAATATAAATCATGTTTAGATTTAAATACAATTGATGATATATTGTATTATATTATATGTTGTAGTTATAATTATATTAATAAAGTAAAAGTTACATAATTTTTAACATAAATAATTATACAAATATAATTAAATAACAAAATACAATAGTTTAAAATTATAATAATAGATAAATATTCTTAACAAAAAGTTTTTTAGATTTGTATATTTGAATTTGTTTTTAAAGATATGCATTATATTATTGTGAATTTTGTTAATGATTTGTAGTTAATAATAATAAAAAAATTTATTAGTGAATTAATTGAAATTTGGTGGATAATGTTTTATTGTTTGTGAAAGTAAAAAAAAAAAATTAAGAGGAAACACAAAAAAAGAACTTATAGTAATAAAAGTCACTAAAAGGTGACTGTAGAAAAAGAATAGAAAAGAAGAACAAAAACAGTTACCATTACTTTAGGGGCTATAAAAATTGTAAAGTCATTAAAACTTGATTGGTAATTAATTGATTGTCAAAACTGTTAATTAGCCTACAGCCTTTAAAGTCTTGTAGCCAATCGGACTCTATGTCCTTGAAAATATTCTTCCTGAAAAACCTAAGACCAATGTTCAGCATGTATAGAGAAATGCTTATGACAAGCATGTCAATGATAGGGTGGATGTGTGTTGTCTTATGTTGGCTACCATGAACTCAGACTTGCAGAAGCAATATGAGAACGTGGATTCGCCAATTGACATGATCACTGGCCTGAAAAGAATGTTTCAGGAGCAGGCACGAACTGAGAGATACCAGACGGTTAAAACTCTCATTGAGTGCAAGTTACCAAAAGATGATCCAGTTAGCCCACATGTCATTAAGATGATGGGTTATATTGATAACCTGACAAAACTGGATTGTCCTATCAGCCAAGAGTTGGCTACTGATCTCATCCTGCAGTCATTGCCGTCAAGCTATGATCAGTTTGTTATGAACTACAACATGAACAACTTGACAAAGACTTTGACTGAGTTGCATGGGATGCTCAAAACTGCTGAACCCAACATCAAGAAGGACACCCCAAATGTCATTATGGTATAAAAGGGTAAAAAGTTTAAGAAACAAGGTAAGAACAAAGGTGATGGCAAGAGGAGCTCGATTGTGAATCCAAGCGAGTCAAACCATGCCCCTAAGTTCAAACCCGGCCCTTCTAAAGATGATAAGTGCCATTATTGTAATGGTCATGGGCATTGGAAAAGAAACTACAATAAATTACTGGAAGATCTGAAAAAGAAGAAGAAGAAGAAGTCTTTTGAAACTTCATCTTCAAGTATTTATGTTATAGAAGTAAATGTTACTACTTCTGGTTCTACTTTTTGGGTATTGGATACCGGTTGTGGTGCTCATATTTGTACGAATATGCAGGGCCTAAGCAACAGTGAAACCTTGGAGAAAGGACAAGTGAACCTGTGCGTGGGAAATGGAGCAAGAGTTGCTGCATTAGCCGTAGGAACATTTCATTTGTCTTTACCCTCTAGCATGGCTTTAGAACTTAAGAATTGCTACTATGTACCTGCTATAAGCAGAAATATTATTTCTATTCCTTGTTTGGATTTGGAAGGATATCAGTTTTCAATTAAGAACAAGTGTTGTTCATTTGATTACAATGATATATTTTATGGTAGCGGTCCATTAGAGAATGGACTTTATGTTCTAAACCAAAGTGTGCCAATCCTTAACATTAGTACCAAGAGATTCAAGTCAAATGACACGAATCAAAACTTTCTTGGGCATTGTCGTTTGGGCCACATAAATGAGAAACGCATTCAAAAGCTTCATAGTGATGGTTTTTGAGCTCATTTGATTATGAATCATATGAGAAATGTGAATCTTGTTTATTGGAAAAATAACTAAGGCTCCTTTTACTGGACACAGTGAAAGAGTTAAGGACTTATTGGAACTTATACATACTGGTGTATGCGGACCAATGAGCATTAGAGGAAACTACTAGTACTTCATCACATTTACTGACGACTTCAGTAGATATGGTTATGTTTATCTAATGAAACATAAGTCTGAATCTTTTGAAAAGTTCAAAGAATTTCAGAATGAAGTACAAAACCAGCTTGGCAAGACAATCAAAGCTATTCGATCAGATCGAGGTGGCGAATATTTGAGTACAACTTTCGATGACCATCTAAAAGAATGTGAAATTGTTTCACAACTCACTCCTCCAAGAATGCCACAATTCAATGGTGTTTCCGAAATGAGAAATCAAACTTTATTAGATATGGTTCGATCAATGATGAGTCATGCAGATCTTCAATTATCCTTTTGGGGATATGCCCTAGAAACGTCTGCGTTTACGCTGAACAGATGTCCATCAAAATCAGTTGAGAAGACACCATATGAGATATGGACTGGAAGAGTTCTGAATTTGTCTTTTCTGAAAATTTGGGGTTGTGATGCTTATGTTAAACGTATGTTTACCGATAAGCTCGGACCCAAATCTGATAAATGCTACTTCGTTGGTTATCCCAAAGAAACCAAAGGTTATTACTTTTACAACCTTACTGAGAACAAAGCGTTTGTTGCTCGTAATGGTGCTTTTCTAGAAAGAGAATTTCTTTCCAAGAAAAACAGTGGGAGTAAAGTACAACTCGAAGAAGTTCAAGAAACACAGGAGATTGTTCCGGCTTCTCATGAAGAGGATCAATTAGATTTACGAAGAGTCGTAGAATCCACACCTGTGGAACCTTAGGTACGTAGTTCCGAAAGGACACGCCACGAACATGTTAGATATGGTGATTGATAATAGATAGTGGTGAACCTACATCCTTTGAGGAAGCAATGATGGGAAAATCTGAAATGGAATCCATGTCAGTAAACAAAGTATGGACTTTGGTTGATTTACCTTATGGTGTCAAAACCATTGAGTGTAAATGGGTTTTCAAGAAGAAAACAGACATGGATGGTAATATACAGATATACAAAGCTATATTGGTGGCTAAAGGTTACAAGCAAATTCATGGTATAGACTATGATGAAACTTATTCCCCAGTCGCAATGCTTAAGTCCATTCGGATTCTCTTAGCAATTGCCGCTTATTATGATTACGAGATATGGCAAATGGATGTGAAAATAGCTTTCCTTAATGGAAATCTCGAAGAGGATGTGTACATGACACAACCTGAGGGTTTCAAAGTCCATGGAAGTGCTAGGAAAGTATGCAAGCTTCAACGTTCCATTTATGGTTTGAAGCAAGCATCTCGGAGTTGGAATCTTCGATTTAATGAGGCAATCAAAGATTTTGATTTCATTAGAAACGAAGAAGAACCTTGCATTTACAAGAAGGCTAGTGGGAGTGCAATTGTTTTCTTAGTATTGTATGTGGATGACATACTTCTTATTGGAAATGACATTCCTATGCTTAATTCTGTAAAGACTTGGCTAGGAAGTTGCTTCTCAATGAAAGACATGGGACAAGCCGCGTATATTCTTGGAATAAGAATCTATAGAGATAGATTAAACAAGCTTATTGGATTGTGTCAAGATACTTATATAGATAAGGTCTTGCACAGATTCCAAATGCATGATTCCAAGAAAGGTTTTCTACCAATTTCTCATGGCATAACTCTTATCAAGACTCAGTGTCCTTCGACACATGATGAGCGAGAGCGGATGAGTAGAATCCCATATGCTTCTGCTATAGGATCCATCATGTACATGCTCTGTACTCGTCCAGATGTTGCATGTGCTTTGAGCATGACGAGATACCAATCTGATCCAGGTGAGAGTCACTGGACAGCAATCAAGAACATCCTTAAATATTTGAGAAATACTAAGGATAAGTTCTTGGTCTATGGAGGAAATGATGAGTTTGTTGTGAGTGGTTACACCGATGCGAGTTTCCAGACAAACAAAGATGATTACCGATCACAATCTGGTTTTATCTTTTGTCTTAATGGAGGAGTTGTAAGCTGGAAGAGTTCCAAGCAAGGCACCGTAGCAGACTCTACAACTGAAGTTGAGTACATTGTTGCTTCAGAAGCTGCAAAGGAAGTTGTTTGGATTCAGAAGTTCATTATTGAACTGGGTGTGGTACCTAGTATTTCTAGCCCAGTGGATCTCTATTGTGACAACAATGGAGCTATCGCACAAGCAAAAGAACCTAGATCCCACCAGGAATCCAAACACATTCAGAGGAGATATCATCTCATTCGTGAGATTGTTGATAGAAGAGATAACAGAGTTGCGACGGATGCAAATGTTGCTGATCCATTGACTAAGCCTCTTCCACATTAAGTTTCTTAAGATGTGATCTTGATTCTAGTGAGAAGATTTTTTCTTTTATGATATGATGTTCATGTTAACATACATTTTATTATATTTTTCAAATTAATGAAATTTGTTTCAGATTTATTTGGTTATTGGATAACAAATAAAGTCCCAAAATAATTTATATCATTATATAGGTCATCAAGTACGTGACTTGGTCATGAAACCCTATATGTGAAAGATGACATAAATTATTGTGGTCTCTAGTCAAGGTTATTAAAATGGGACGTTAATAATTGAAGATGACTAGTATGTGAGGTGGCTGATGACTAAGTTTCGTGGAGTCATTTAATATGTTGTATTAAAGCCAATCACATAGATATGTGTTGGGGAACACAGTATCGGACTGACCCGCTATGAGAACTCTACAAGATTGTTATATGAGTGTCATATGAGTTTCTCATCACGAGTGTAGTCCTTTTACCTGAGTTCATCATGATTTCTTACCTATGGATTAGTTCACTTTGACTTTGTCAAACGTCAGCCGTAACAAGTGATTATAAAGACATTGATTGGGTGTGCTATGAATTTTGTAAGGAATAGGGATATAACAAGATGGAATTTGTCCCTCCTATATAATGTGAGATAAATATCTTAGGGCCTATCGAAGATTTGATACTGAGAAATGCATGGTCGTGCTCAGAGAGGTGAATGTCAGTCGTTTGTTTAATCAGTATAAATTGGAGTTTGATAAACGTGATCCAGCTTAATAAGGATGAAACCGTTTCTTGCCTTTGCTAAGATCGAGATATACAAGCAAAGGGATTATGAGAATAGATGATTCCAGTACAAGTGAGAGATTGTTGGGAATGTCCTGAAATCAATTGTACTTACTCTTGTTAGAGTCGTAACGTCGAGATTCGACAATCGTATAATATTAGGTGGTTATAATGTTTTGCTAAAAACCGCTTATAATTTATAGATTAAGAATCTACTGCTAAAATTGTACGATCTTTCAGGGGTCACACACCTAAGCAAACTAGATCGACAATATATTGGGTTTCATAACTAATTATATATACATATGATATATATATATATAAAATATACACATGTGTAATATATATATATATATATATATAATATATTTGCTACACGTGAAGTGGATTATTACCAATTCACTTATGAGCTTAAACCATTAATATACCTAATACGATTAGGTTAACGGCAAGTACATGTATATATACAAAAGGGTTAATGAGAAGTCATTTATCATTGGTTTCTCGTCGTTAGTGAAAGAGCAATAGGAAGAGAGAAACCCTAAAGTTAGAAAGACATATTTGATCTCGATGGCACTAGCATCTCGATCAGATGTAGTTTGTTTGTGTGTGGATACCGGTAAAGGTGCGACATTTGGAGTGCTAAGAGAATCTCGAATCACCTCCTTTTATTCCGCTGTAAAACATCCATGTATATTCGAGCTCTTAGGTTCAGATTTATTTCAGTATTTGTATAAGTTCCTAGCTAGTAAATTCATAGGTTGATTTATACAATTGTTTATAAACCGATATGAATTCCAACAGTTCATAACTCCTATGATAATCATGCAATCATTCAATTCTCATTTGCAAATTATAAGACAAGCATGCATGAATATCCATCAAATACCTTTTAGCAAATCTAATCCTTAGGCTAAGAACACTAATCATTAGACTAATCCAATCTCTTGGCACTAATCCCTTTTGTCTATTCCCTAATCAAGATCAAATTCTCATTTAAGATTAAGAGACAAAAAGTAATCATATCAAGTTATCATTACCAATAATCACCTTAGACAACTAATCTCTTAGGCTAAGATGTGAAAATCCTCTAAAAAGTTCATTCATGCATTTCATCGAACACCTTTCGGGCATGAAAAAGCCTAACATCTAGATTCAACAATTCTTTGCAACCTAGCATAGAGATCAACTAATTAGAGAATGATCATTCATAATCAAGTCCTAAGCATCACTAATCATCACATAAACCACCGAAATCAACCTCATACACATGACCCAAAAACTCTACTCTCTAATCTTCATTGTTCTCACAAAACCTATAGAGATAGTATGAGATAACAAGATTAAAAAGAGATTAAGAAAAGAAATTAAGAAGATATAAAGAAGTACTTAAACTAAACTCCAAATCAAATATAAGATTCAAATCCTAAAACAAAACTAAGGCTTAGGTAGCTTAGGGTTTTTAATCCCCAAAAATGAGTATTTATAGTTGGGAGCCACACAGTGGCATTTTCGTAAATAAAGTGGTCTGAAAATGGTCTTCGCAGGAAAAGTATCGGGCGCGTTTGCCCGATGGAGCAAGCCGATGAAATCCTAAGAAAAGTATCGGGCGCGTTTGCCCAATGAAGCAAGCCGATAGAATCCCTGGTCACCTTCTTGAATTTAAGCTCGCATTTCTATCGGTTGAAGTTCGCTGATGGACTAAGCCGATGAAATCCTGAGAAAAGTATCGGGCGTGTTTGCCCGATAGAGCAAGCCGATAGATTTTCTGTGAACATTTTTCTCCACCATTTCAGCTCCTTCTTCCTCCAAAGTCTCTCCAAACTATCATGACAACTCCAAAATCCTACAAAACTCAAGGAAACACTCCCAAGAACACCAAAACATGCAAAACCTAGTCCTAAAAGCTCTAACTCCTAAATTCATGATTTCTTACAATAGTGCATGAAAATGAATGCTAAAGACATGAAACAATTGCAATTGAACACATGGAAATCACCTAAAATATGATGTTATCAATTCCCCCAAACTTATATTTTCTTGTCCTCAAGTAAACAATCAAAGACAAGAAGGAAAAAAGGTTTGAAAATGGGAGATGAAATCTGAAAATGCCAACAAAGGAATTCAATTCAATGCCATTCAAATTAGTTGCAAATGCACAAACAATCTCTACTCCAAAAGAGTTAGTCATGCTCATCAAATATTTCGCTCTAATAATCAAACCATCAAAGCTATATCAAGCAACCAAAGCAACACAACTCATTAACATTCAGTTAAGTGTTTGGTGGACTCTCTACTTAGAAACTTGAACCACAAACCAAAGGGAAAGGTATCAAAGAGGCTTAGTATGGATTTTGGTGAGGGTTACAAGCGTTTAGTGGCTTATCTCAATAATAAGGAACACAAGACTTTATGCAAAAGTAGGAAGAAAGAGAACAATTTAAGCATACAAGCATCCACTTCCATGTTCTACCCTTTTTAGTTTTAATACCCACAATCCCAAGCATAAACTCAATTTAAAACTGTTGGGAATGTCCTGAAATCATACTTGTAACAACTCTAGAGATAGTTGTGTTGTCGAGATTAGACATTCATATGATACTATGTGATCACAATGTTTTGCTAGAAACCACTTGTGACTTGTGAGTTGTGAACTCATTACTAGTATTATATGATCCTACAGGGTCACACACCTAAGCAGACTGGATATACTTCATGTGGGAATGATCATTAATGTAATGATCGAATTAATGTGTATTTGATACACATTAATATACGTGTTTTGAGGGTGTGTCGATCGACACAAGTGTTGTGTCGATCGATGCAAGGCGCATATCGAAATATTGTTTCGGTTTAATGACTTAATTAATCTCGGTTGGTTCGGTGATTAATTAGGTTTACTCAGGTCTATATATATGTGATATAGCACAACATGGAGCCTAACCTTTTTGGCCTAATCGCAGCCACCTCTTAGAAACACAGGCATCCCGAAGAGATCCGATCTCCCGACACTAGCATCCCGGCGGATTCCAGTTTGTGTGCGTGTGGATACCAGTAGAGGCGCAGCACTTGAGGCGCTTGTGAATCTCGAATATCTGATCATCTTCCGCTGCATAATTTCCAGGTAATTTCGAGATCTAATGATTCAATATACCTGAAACCTAGATCCTAGGCTATGGAATTCAGACCTAGGGTTGCCTAATTGGATTAGGAACTGCTAGAAATTTCTTCAGTGGTATCAGAGCCTTTGGGTTTCTGTTCTTGAATCAAGATGCATCTTTAAATATTTTAATGGTTAAAATCGGATTCATAAGATGAATTGAAAGGCATGCTAGAATCGATTTTAAGAAAAACGTTTCAAGGGGTTCACACTGTGTCGATCGACACCAATCCGGTGTCGATCGACACGCCGTGAAAACCCTAATTAAAATTTTAGAGTTTCGATCTTAAAGGTCGAAGTTCCTGATGCCCTAATGCGTCGATCGACACGGACCTTGTGAATGGTTTAATCGGTTCAACTGGATTGGACCGGTTATCGCGCTTGGTTAAAATGGCTAAATCGGTTCAATTGGATGATTCGGTTCAATTGGATTGGACCGGTTATCACAATTGGTTTAAATCGATTTGACGGGTTAATTGCGGTTTGATTGAATTGGGTTGACGTCGATCGACACAAGTGTTGTGTCGATCGATGCTAACCGGTTATCAAACCGGTTCAATTTGATTGACCAGTTATCGCAATGGTGTCGATTTGGTAGTGTCGATCGACACACGGAGTTGCATTGATCGACACACCACTCAGGATTTTGGTTATTGAACCAGAAATCGCATAAACCGAACCAAAGACTTAACCCATTTCTTAGAATAATTAAAACTTAATAAATTTCTAAGATACTTATATGATGTGTATATTAGATTAAAAGTTCCGTTCCTCAAACTAAATAACAAGTAATCCTTGATGTCTTCCCGATCTTGTCAACTGTCAAGACTCGTTTCATTGTGCGATAGATTTGCAGTGCAAGGTGTCCACAATTACATGAGTAAGGCATGAGGTAATCGTGTTGATAGGCTTGCAGTGCAAGGTATCAACAATTACATGACTTAAGAGATTGGTTTACTTGACTGGGCCATCAAAATCGTTTTGGGCTCAGAGACATCAGGTGGATTGGACATGAGATGTAAATCCACAACCAAGAGTTATATTGGATATAACTAGCAAAGTTGTTGCTTACCTAGATAGCTAAAATTTTGGTGATAGCCAGTGGCTCACTCAAGTTTAGTGAAGTATAGGTCTTGGATCATTATATTCATTTGAGGAAACATTGTTTGAATATAATGCGAGTTTTCTTAATAGTTAAGATTTCTCATTTCTTGAACATCATAACTAAACCTCCCTTGTTTTCAGCTATGTCTAGCGCAAACCATCACAACAATTTCTCCCTGAGATCCGTCCTTGAGAAGGACAAGATAAATGGATCTAACTTTCTGGAATGGTACCGGAATTTGAGAATTGTTCTCAAACAGGAGAAGAAGGACTATGTCCTTGAGAAATTTCTCCCTAAGAAGTACCGAGTCAATGCCTGTCATTCAGAAAAGGATGCTTGGGATAAGCATTCTAATGATGTGGTCGATGTGTGTTGTCTCATGTTGGCTACCATGAAATCGGATTTGCAGAAGCAATTCGAAACGTGGAGTCGCCAATAGAGATGATCACTAACCTGAAAAGTATGTTTCAGGAGCAGGCACGAACTCAGAGATACCAGACGGTTAAATCTCTAATTGAGTGCAAGCTACCAAAGGACGGACCAGTTAGTCCTCATGTCATTAAGATGATGGGTTATATTGATAACCTGGGGAAACTGGATTGTCTCATTAGCCAAGAGTTGGCTACTGACATCATTTTATAGTCACTGCCGTCAAGCTATGATCAGTTTGTTATGAACTATAACATGAACAACTTGACAAGGACTTTGGCTGAGTTGCATGGGATGCTCAAGACTGCTAAACCTAACATCAAAAAGGACACCCCAAATGTCCTTATGGTACAAAAGGGTAACAGGTTTAAGAAATTTGTTAAGAACAAAGGTGATGGCAAGACGAGCTCGATTGTGAATCAAAGCGAGTCTAACCATGCTCCTAAGGTTAAACCTGGTCTTTCTGAAGATGTTAGGTGCCATTATTGTAATGGTTATGGGCATTTGAAAAGAAATTGCAAGAAATTCATGGAAGATTATGAGAAGCTGAAGAAGATGTACGAGACTTCTTCTTCAGGTATTATGTTATAAAAGTAAATGTAACTTCTTATAGTTCTACTTATTGGGTATTAGATACCAGCTGTGGTACTCATATTTTGTGAAAATATGTAGGGCCTAAGCAAAAGTAGGATTTTGGAGAAAAAGACAAATGGACCTGAGCGTGGGAGATGGAGCAAGAGTTGCTGCATTAGCCATAGAGACATTTCATTTGTTTTGCCTTATGGCTTGTTTTTGAACTTAAAACTGCTACTATGTACCTGCTATAAGCAGAAATATTATTTCTATTCCTTGTTTTGGATATGGAAGGATATCAGTTTTCAAATTAATAATAAGTGTTATTCATTTGATTACAATGATATGTTTTATGGTAGCGGCCCATTAGAGAATGGACTTTATGTTCTAAAACAAAACATGCATATCTATAACATTAGTACCAAGAGATTCAAGTCAAATGATATGAATCAAACTCTTTCTCTGGCATTGTCGTTTGGGCCACATAAATGAGAAACGAATTCAGAAGCTCCATAGTGATGGGCTTTTGGGCTCATTTGATTATGAATCATGTGAGAAACGCGAATCTTGTTTATTAAGCAAAACAACTGAGGCCCTTTTCAACGAAAGGTAGTGTCGATCGACACAAAGGTGCGTCGGTCGACACAGGTCGCGAACGAATAAAATGAAAGGGCCAGAGACTTATTGGGCTTTATACATACGGATGTGGATGGCCCGATGAGCACAAGTTCTAGAGGAAACTGTCAGTACTTCATTACCTTCACTGATATTTTCAGTAGGTACGGTTATGTCTATTTAATGAGACGAAAAAACGAAATCTTTTGAAAAGTTCAAAGAGTTCCAGAATGAAGTACAGAATCAACTTGGCAAAAGTATTAAAGCTCTACGATAAGATCGTGGAGGTGGATACTTAAGCTAAGAATTTAGTGATCATCCGAGAGATTGTGGAATTGTTTCACAACTCACTCCTCCTGAATCAGACTTTATTAGATATGGTTCGATCAATGATGAGTCACTCAGATCTTCCAATATCCTTCTGGGGATACGCTCTAGAAACGTCTGCGTTTACACTAAATAGGGTTCCGTCAAAATAAATTGCAAAGACACCACATGAGATGTGGACTGGAAATGTTCCGAGCTTGTCTTTCCTGAAGATTTGGGGTTGTGAAGCTTATATTAAACGTTTAATCTCTGATAAGCTCACACCCAAATCCGATAAGTGCTACTTCGTTGGTTATCCTTGGGAGACCAAGGCATATTACTTTTACAACCGATCCGAGAACAAAGCGTTTGTTACTCGGAACTGTGTTTTTCTTGAGAAAGACTTTCTTTCCAGGAAGAACAGTGGGAGTAAAGTACAACTCGAACAAAATCGAGAATCACAGGAGACTGCTCAGCCTGATGAGGAAGAGGAGCAGTTGGATCTACAAAGAGTTGTAGAACCTGCACCTGTGGTGCCTAAAGTTTGCAAAGGATCTAGTGAATGTATGTTCGATATATATTCAAATGGCGAGTTTCTGAAGAAGTGTCGATCGACACAAAGGTGTATCGATCGACACAATTTAATTAACTACGGTTTAACCTTGGTTAATTAGGTCGTGGTAAAAGTCTATATACATGAGATATATGCACGACTTTTACACAAACCTGAAGCTCGCAGATCCGAAAGGATTCGTCACGAACCCGAGAAACTTGGATTTCTCGTAACCAATTGCCATGATCTGTTGATCATTGAAAGTGACGAGCCTACGAATTTTGAAGAAGCAATGATGGGTCCTTACTTCGAAAATGGCTGAAATCCACTGAATCCGAAATGGGATCCATGTCACAGAACCAAGTATGACTTGGGTTTATTTACCCGATGGTGTAGAAGCTATTATGCGTAAATGGATTTTCAAGAATAAAAAGTTGACATGGATGGTAATATTCAGATATACAAAGCTAGGTTGGTGGCAAAAGATTTCAAGTAAATTCATGGTATTGACTATGAAGAAACCTATTCCCCAGTCTCTATGCTTGAGTCCATTCGGATTCTCCTAGCAACCGTCACTCATTATAATTATGAGATCTGGCAGGTGGATGTGAGAACAGTTTTCCTTGATGTAATTCTGGAAAGGATGTGTACATGACACAACCGGAATATTTTCATTGATCCTAATGCTGCTAGGAAGATATGCAAGCTTCATCGATCCATTTATGGATTGAAGCAAGCATCTCGGAGTTGGAATCTTCGTTTTGATGAAGCAGTCAAAAGGTTTGACTTCATCAGGAACGAAGAGGAACTGTGTGTTTACAAGATGACTAGTGGGAGCGCAATTGCATTTCTAGTATTGTATGTTGATAACATACTGCTTCTCGGAAATGAAGTTCCATTGTTTCGGTCTGTTAAGACCTGACTCGAAAGTTGTTTTTCGATGAAAAATATGGGAGAAACCGTATACATTCTTGGAATAAGAATCTATAGAGATAGATTGGACAAACTAATTGGATTGTGTCAAGATACTTATATTGATAAGGTCTTGCACAGGACCAGTATACATGATTCCAAGAAGGGCTTCATGCCAATGACTCTTGGCATTACTCTTAGCAAGACGCAGTGTCCTTCGACACACGCTGAGCGAGAGAGAATGAGGGTCAGACTACTGCTAAAGGCATTAGATGTCTTAAGATGTGATCTTAATTTTAGTGGGAGTTGTTGCTGATTTTAGTTATGATTTATTGCTGATTTTAGTTATGATATGATGTTCATGTAAACATAATTTGATTATGATAATGAACTTTGACATCAGTATTATTTAATCATGTTATTAAATAATAGTCCCAAAGTAATTTATGACATTTTATAGGTCATCAAGTATGTGACTTGATCATGAAACCCTATAAATGATAAATAACATAAATTATGTTGGTCCCTGGTCAAGGTTGTTAAAGTGGGACAATAACAACCACGTGAGACTAGTATGTGAGGTGACTGATGACTAAGTTTCATGGAGCCATTAATAAGAGTATTAAAGTCAATCACATAGATATGTGTTGGAGAACACAGGATCGGACATGACCCGCTAATGAAAACTCTACAGGATAGTTATATAAGTGTCATAAGAGTTTTCATTACGACTATAGAGTATAGTCCTTAGACCTGAGTTCATCATGTTTTCTTACATGTGAATTGATCCGCTTTAACCCTGTCAAACGTCAGCCGTAACTGGTGACTATAAAGGCATTGATTGGGCGTATCATGAAGTGTGTTAAGAAACAGGGATGGAACAAGATGGAATTTGTCCCTCCTATATAACAGGATACAAATATCTCATGGCCCATCGAAGATTTGATACTGAGAAATGTGTGGCCACACTCAAACGAGGTGATTGTCAGTCGTTTGTCTTGTCAGTATAAATCAGAGTTCGATGAACATGATCTTGGCTTAATAAGGATGACACATATCTTGCGTTGTGCCAGATCGAGATATAGAGACGAAGGGATAATGGGAATAGATGATTCCAGTACAAGTGGGAGATTGTTGGGAATGTCATGAAATCATACTTGTAACAACTCTAGAGATAGTTGTATTGTCGAGATTAGACATTCATATGATACTAGGTGATCACAATGTTTTGCTAGAAACCACTTGTGACATGTGAGTTGTGAACTCATTACTAGTACTATATGATCCTACAGGGTCACACACCTAAGCATACTGGATATACTTCATGTGGGAATGATCATTAATGTAATGATCGAATTAATGTGTATTTGATACACATTAATATACGTGTTTTGAGGGTGTGTCGATCGACACAAGTGTTGTGTCGATCGATGCAAGGCGCAGATCGAAATATTGTTTCGGTTTAATGACTTAATTAATCTCGGTTGGTTCGGTGATTAATTAGGTTTACTCAGGTCTATATATATGTGATATAGCACGACCTGGAGCCTAACCTTTTTGGCCTAATCGCAGCCACCTCTTAGAAACACAGGCATCCCGAAGAGATCCGATCTCCCGGCACTAGCATCCCGACGGATTCCAGTTTGTGTGCGTGTGGATACCAGTAGAGGCGCATCACTTGAGGCGCTTGTGAATCTCGAATATCTGATCATCTTCCGCTGCATAATTTACAGGTAATTTCAAGATCTAATGATTCAATATACCTGAAACCTAGATCCTAGGCTATGGAATTCAGACCTAGGGTTGCCTAATTGGATTAGGAACTGCTAGAAATTCCTTCACAAACCCACTCTTAAATCTTTAAACTCACACCCCACTCTTTTTACTCTTTTACAACTTAGGAAATCTCTTTTCTTTCAACACTTAACTCTTTTCTTTCTTTCAACTCTTTACTATCCTCTTCTCTTTTAATTTTCTTTTCTCTTTGCTTACACTTTCTTTGAGGACTCAAATGCTTATAACTTAGAGATATTACTTCATTTCCCACTTCTTAAACCTTTTTCTTTGCACACTCATGCCTCATGGATTTTTTTTTTTACTTTTATTTGCTCCCAAATCACTCTTTTCTTTTCAAATCTCTCAAAGATGATCTCTCACAATAAAACCCCATCAAATGAAAAGCAAAAAACCCATCCCAAGTCCTATCCTAGATCTAGCCAATCAATGCAATTGGCGCATGGAAGTGACTTCGTGTCGTTCTTCTATCAATTCAAAATTTTGCACAAGTTTGCATTATCAAAAAGAGGCCTCACTCAAGAATAAACAAGGGGAAAAGGAAAATGGGCTAAGGTTCAAGGTGAGATACCATTAATGATGTAAATTAAATGGCCAACCAATGCTTGTAAGAATGTCAAAAGGAATAAGCAAGCATGATTGTTTTTAGAGTTACAATTGGTGAGCAATCCTAGTTCCAAGAGAGAGTAATCGAAAGTTCAAATTAGGTTCAAGTTCATTAGAGTTGTGTTACAAGGGGTGACATGCATCAACAATGAGATCTAACTTTCAAGCTAGTGAGATTCAAACATGGTGCATCCTTAACTTCAAATTCACTCAAATGCATTTACAACTCCTAAAGAGGACATTAATTCAAGCTCATCAGTTGACATTCAAATGGAAGTTTCATCAAAACTATTTATGCAAAATGAAATGCAATCCTAAGATGTTACTAGACTCAATCCTAAAGATGCTAACACATGATTCTTTTTGTGAAATGTTTTCAAAAATTTTCAAAATTTTAAGGATTTTATATGCCTTAGATGGATGAATGCGACTCAAGGAATGCAAAAAGGAAAATAAGATCACAAACACACATCGTTAGGAACTAGTCTCCTCCCCCAAACTTAATCACACAGTCCCTTGTGTGAGAGAAGCAAGAGAAAGAGACAAAAGACTCAATCAAAAATGCAAAATCAAAAAGACAAAGTTAGAGTGTTACTTGGAGTGTAGAATTGAGAGGAGAAATGGGAGGTGGAGGCATCTTTAATTTTCATGAGTCTTCCCCCAAACTTAGATCATTGCATAGGCTTCTTCATCCTTTGATTTGGCATTGAAGTCTCTTTTCACCCAAAACTCTTTCCCTTCTTCTTTGCATTTACCACAAAGCTCCCCAAAAGGATAAACATGAGAATTCCTCCCAAGTGAGCTTGTTTTAAGTCACTAAGTTTGACTATCCCTTCACTCTTTTTTTTGTTAGGGATGTGGCATGAGATTGTATCACCGGGATCATACTCATCATAGAACCACCCCTTGAACTCCTTCATCCTTATCTCCTCAAAAGGGATCTTCCTTGGATCATGAAAGCTTGGTTATATGGTGGTGACTATATCAAGGTAGTTGTGAAAGGGACGAGCCATTGGAGATCCATCTTCTTCATCCTCCTTGAAGGATTCTTCATTGGGACCATCTTGTTTCTCCATAGGAATTCCTCCAATTGGCTTTTGCATGGGATTTGATTGCTTTGGCACTTCTTCCATGATTGAGAGCTCATCTTGTGTGTTCTCTTCCATGATCTCCTTGCACTCAACAACCAACCCATCTTCATAAGGCTATTCCTCAACTCTCACAACTTCTCCTACTCCTTCATTGTTTCCATTGGTTAATGACCCATAATTTTCTCTTCCTTATCCTCATCTTCATACCTTATCACAAGGTCTTCACCAACAGTGCAACCAAGAAGCATTTAAAATTCCTTGATAGTCTCTTCAGCTTGTTTCAAGAACTCATCTTGGACTTGAGCATTCTCCTCATGTGTTGGCTCAACAATACTTGCATCTTGAGGCAAATGAGCAAAATCTGTGTTGATCATCCTTAAGCTCTCATTGTACCTCTCTTGTCCTTCCAATGCCAACCTCGCCATGTTGAGAAGTTCTTCATCATAAGAGATTTGAGAAGAGTGAGTTGCTTCATGCTCATGCTCCATGTTCCAAGATTGGTATCCATCACCATATCCATATTGGTACTCATGGGAAGAGTACTCATTTGTAAGATCACCTTGATAAGTGAATGTGCTTTCAAAACCATGATGACTTGTAGGGTCCCAAGCCATCTCTCTTTCTTGAGCTTCTAGCATATCCCTCAACACTGAAGCTATCTCTGAAGCCATGCTATCTTCTTTGTGATTGTACCTTGCAAAAAGAACAAACACTTGAAAGAGAGTTAGTAACCACTCAAACTAAAATAAAATGAAAGCTTAGTCTAAAGTAGAATTTAAATCCTAATGGCTATTGCTACACCTCTCCGGCAACGGCGCCAAATTGATAGCGAGGTTTTTATCGGTTATAAGCTACTATCAATTCCTCAAACCTCTACACATGTCGATGTAGCGTTTGAGGTATCAATCCAGGGAGGCAAGAAGAACAACACATCAAGAATACAAGATACTACTCAAGCTAAGCAAATAGATAAAGATAAGATTATCTAACAACCTAAACAACTAGAAAGGAAATAAAGCAAGCAAGAAACAAACAAGACACTAAAAAAAGAAGACAAATAAGATAAAATGAGGTTCCTAGGATGAGGTTATGGAGACTATATGGTCTAGAAACAATCAATGATGCTTCAATCAATCAAACATTACTAAACAAGGCTAATGATCATAATTAAGCTAATCACATTCTCATGTTCATAACTTCTATGCTAATCATGCAATCATTCAATTCTCATTTGCAAACTACAAGACAAGCATGCATGAATATCCATCAAATACCTTTTAGCAAAGCTAATCCTTAGGCTAAGAACACTAATCATTAGATTAATCCAATCTCTTGGCACTAATCCCTTTTATCTATTCCCTAATCAAGATCAAATTCTCATTTGTAATTAAGAGACAAGCAAGCAATCATATCAAGTTCTCATTACCAATAATCACCTTAGACAACTAATCTCTTAGGCTAAGATGTGAAAATCCTCTAAAAAGTTCATTCAAGCATTTCATCGAACACCTTTCGGGCATGAAAAAGCCTAAAATCTAGATTCAACAATTCCTTGCAATCTAGCATAGAGATCAACTAATTAGAGAAGGATCATTCATAATCAAGTCCTACGCATCACTAATCATAACATAAACCACCTAAATCAACCTCATCCGCAAGACCCAAAAACTCTACTTTTTTTTATCTTCATTGTTCCCACAAAACCCATAGAGATAGTATGAGATAACAAGATTAAAGAGAGATTAAGAAAAGAAATTAAGAAGATATAAAGAAGTACTTAAATTAAACTCCAAATCAAAGATTACAAGATTCAAATCCTAAAACTAAACTAAGGCTTAGGTAGCTTAGGGTTTTTAATCCTCCAAAATGAGTATTTATAGTTGGGAGCCACGCAGTGGCATTTTTATAAATAAAGTGGTCTGAATGGTCTTCGCGGGAAAAAGTATCGGGCGCATTTTCCCTATGGAGCAAGCCGACAGAATCCTGAGAAAAGTATCAGGCGCGTTTGCCCGATGGAGCAAGCCGATAGAATCCCTGGTCACCTTCGTGGATTTAAGCTCGCAATTCTATCGGTTGAAGTTCGCCGATGGACTAAGCCGATGGAATCCTGAGAAAAGTATCGGGCGCGTTTGCCCGATGGAGCAAGCCGATAGATTTTCTGTGAACATTTTTCTCCACCATTTCAGCTCCTTCTTCCTCCAAAGTCTCTCCAAACTATTATGACAACTCCAAAATCCTACAAAACTCAAGAAAACACTCCCAAGAACAACAAAACATGCAAAACCTAGTCCTAAAAGCTCTAACTCCTAAATTCATGATTTCTTACAATAGTGCATGAAAATAAATGCTAAAGACATGAAACAATGCAATTGAACACATGAAAATCACCTAAAATATGATGCTATCAAGTATCTCATGCTTCATAATCGATTGCACGAGCAAATCAACGAAAGAAAAGGATTCAATAGATTAGAGAAGAATCAAAATCAGAAACGATGAAGGGAGCGAAGGGGTTCTTGCCTTTCTCTTATCCATTTCTCTTGTCGTCTCTGTTTTCTCTTCAATAGGAGAGCCAAAATTCCGAGGTTATGATGGTTAGGGTATTCGACGGCGGAAAGGGAGAGACTGTCTGAATTTTAGAGAGGCTGTGATGGTTAGGGCATTTCGACCGGTTATTGATAATTTACTGTGACATTTGGTTTAGGTACCGCGCCGATGCGCGGAATTTCCAAAATATAAAATTTATAATTCGGCAGGCATACATTTTAATGCTTAATATAGTATTTTGGATTTAGTAAAAATAATATGAGAGTTTGGTTATATTTTACATGTTTGTGGTAGGTGTACCCGTTTCATGCGCATGCATTTATGACAATTAATGGGAGTGGTCATTATGTCTACATAGTCGAAATTCAGCCTTTTCTCCGTTTTCATTTGTGGAAACACAAATAATTTGGAAATCTAGTTACATGGCGGGAGGCTGCAATAATTATAGCAACCATCGGGAGTGGATGTATAATAGGTTTGATGATGCCACATACAATTTATCAACAACCTTTATAACGGGGGTGTCACAATTTATGGAACTTGCCAAAAACCAGCCTTTAGCTCTGAGCAACGGCGGTAGGTTTCTCTGCCCTTGTCATTTCTACATGAACGAAAAAACGGAAACTACGGAACCAGGAATTTGTAGTCATCTGTTTAGTTACGGAATTATGCCTGATTATTGTGTTTGGCATAAGCATGGAGAATAAATCGGTTTGGATATAGGAACGAGTTATGTTGATCCGAATGGTCATAATAATGTAGAAGATAGGTATGTGGATATGGTGACTGATGCATTTCGTGGTTGCGCGAGTAATAGAGAGGTATATATATTGGCATGTCCTATCATTCGGTTTAATATATTCAACTATACTATGATTTCTCTTATAAGTTTTGGTTCTAATTAAAGTATGTTCGAAGGTTATATGTCCATAAAATATCCAGAACTCTTCGAAGAATAGCTCTCCGCGAAAAAACCCGAAGAATATCGAAGCTGGGTGGAAACTTATGTTTGTGTAAAATTTTTCCTTACCTATATATTTATTTGAATTTATCTTCCCCAAACTCTATATTTGATATTTCTTTCTAGGTACTGCAGGTTACTTATTGGAAAAAACACACATAAATTTCCTGATTGGGTGCTAGAGAGATTATTAGATTAATATTACTCCCAATTTGTCGGTTCCACAAATACAATGAAAGACAATAAGTCAATCAAACAGAATGATAATATAGGAACTGAGTAGAATACCTCAAATACTGATATTACAAGTCGAACTAAGAAAAACAATTAGAGCTAAACTAATTTATTAAAATACAAGTTCTTGTTTGATTGTTGACCGGTCAGCGGATAACGGGAAAGGGTCGTTACAAATGGGATTCCTCGCTGCTGCTCAATATCTAACACTGAATTCAATCCACCAAGTTATAAACAGAAAACACCAGAAACGTTTTATGTTTATAGCTTTGTGGACTGAATTTAGTGTTAGATATTGAGACAAAGTTTGAAACAAACCGAACAGCTATCTCGCCTGCCGATTGAGTTGTCTTCTCCCAGCAAGGCCATCGATGAGATAGGAACTGTTATGAAATCAACACCTGAACTAATATTCTACTGAAAATTAAGTAACCCAAAGGAATCGATCTCAAACAATCATCTCGCCGTCGAGTGTTTGTCGGCGAAAGACCATTTGGTCGTTTGATTTTGCAAGACTCTTAGGTGACTTTATATTGAGGAGAATACTAGTTCCAGTGTTGTTCATGCATACCTTATGAGGTCGACATAGAACCGAACAAAAGGAAAACAAAAGAACATGTCAGCATATTTAAGGAAGAACGAAGAACTTAAGATAAAAAATAGAAGATGAAGCGAGGCTCTGTAAGAACTTAGAAGCGAAGGAGCGGAAAGAAGTGAGGATGGGGAAGAATGATGAAAACAAGGGTTATATATTTACTCAGGAGAAGAAATAACGGTTATCGAACCAATCCTGATTTAAAGTGACATGAACTTCCAGTCACGCCGAGCACATTCATTGGTGGAAGAAGAGGCGTCTTAAATGTCACTGAAAAAATCTTAATATACAAATATGAAAACCAAAAATAAGTCACAAATTGTTACTCTTGTTTATCTACGGCTGTTAATTTTCCCCCTTTTCAAAAATGCAATAATTATTGCTTGTATATGTATTTAGTTACGACCTCTGTCTAGTATTAATCATTTTTATAAATCAAAATTTTAATTTCCAATTGGATTAGTATTCGTTCTCATTTATTAACATTACAAATAGTAGTCGATTTCTTAATCTTAGTCAAAGAAGGTTATTGACTTGGAGAGGCCTCTTAAAAGTCAATGAATAATTCATACTATGGAGTATTAATCAATTCTTATTAAAATATGGCTATCAATTACTGTTATAAAATTGAAGTATTAAACATGAAAGCATAATTAATATGATTCAATAAGCATATTAAAACCGAAAGCATAATAAAACGTTAAGGTTTTCAAATAACAGACACTAAATTATTATTGAGATTTAGATAGGGACAACAACACTGCTTCCGGCAGCATCGGTGTCAGTGGCCTCTAGATGGAACCTGAGATCTTGAACCTCCTGAATTCGGGGATTGAACATATAGTCCGATAAGCCTTCCACGGTCTCAACCCATGTCTCATCAGGTTCACATATATAAAAAAAACTTTAGCGAACTATCCTAAATTGTTATATATAAACAAATGAAAATGTTAAAACAGTTACGTCCAGTCCGAACACTCCTCCACATCTTGAGGACCACGATCTTTTCCGAACCCTTAGTCTTCAAGTATTCATGCCAGAAGTCAACCGCGTATTTTTCATAAGCCACACACTTTAACTTATTCATCCTATTATTAATAAAAGAAGCAAATCAAAAGTATCCTGATCAATTGTTCTTATTATCGAACAGTTTACACTTATCAATTGTTTTGGTCATTGTGTTTACTGCTACACTACCAAAAACATGCACTTACTGGGAGTCTCTGAGGTGGAACACTTTCCTTTTCCTTGTAGGGTTATCGGGATCGACTTGAAGAGGGCAGATGATTGAGACAACGCCTATGGTGTCTAGTCAAGATATTTGTTGTTATTTAGAGATTCATGATTAGAGTCTCAAAAACATTGAAAAGAAGGAAACTTTCGATAGTTTTTACCTATAGGATCGTCTATGTCTGTTTTTATGTCACGAATATGGAGGAAACTAAAAAATTCCATGTAGTGCTTGCTGTCCAAAGGGTCTATAAGTTCAATCTTAGTGTCTTCTGTGACTTCAAGTTGGTGGCGAGACTTTGTTGGACAGAAACCTGGATCCGCTCGCACTACCCTAACTCCAGATATCTCAATCCACTTGCCTTTCAAGTCCAAAGAAGTTATTTACTTCGCCTGGATAAATGACCAATTCGATCTTGGCTCCCTGCACATGAGTGAATGCATAAAGATCAAAGAGTCAGAACAAGTGCAGTCTTGCATGTTGGAAAATCAGTCAAATAATTTTCACTTACTCTCTGGTCGGCCAAGATGAAACTCCAATGTGGTCCATCTTCAAACATATAGTATGGGTAGACGCGGAAAATCTTAACTCTGAAGCGCCAACCAGTTTCGGCTCTGTTAGGTTGTGTTTCTGCTATGTAGTTGTAATGGACCATTATGCTTTGGTTCTGCTTCAGAGAAAATGATAGTGGGAGAAAGGTTAATCAGGAAGATGATTATTATGACGAAATAACTTCCCCTCACCAAACAAATGACTTGAATTAA
>CM058236.1:38084358-38112683 GCA_030180135.1 Orychophragmus violaceus
GAGAGTTGGTTGGATTAGTTTTTACTTTTCAATATTTTGTATCTTATATACTTAAATTAGTCAATTTTAAATGAATATCGGGTAATAAGTATTTATAGTTTATACTTGTTTAAAATAAAATTCCCAAATTATTTTGTATTAGAATAATCATTTAGAATAAACATGGTATATATTTGTGTTATACATCCGAAATTATTGCGTAAGCAGAGTTTATAAAAAATAGTATCCGAAAAACAATATAATGTAGTATGCTTATGGAAAAAATACAAACTAATAAATAAATAAAAAACACAAATTTTCATAGATTTTGAAAAATCTCTTTGAACACAACGTTCATTGTTTCTTTCTGTGGCTTTCCCTCATTGTCAACTATCAATATCTTCAACCCCTTTTTAGATGTTACCCTCGAAATTGCCACGTAAAGCTGACCATGTGAAAAAACAGGGCGTGGCAAGAACAATCCAACTTCTGAAAGTGATTGCCCTTGACTTTTATTAATAGTCATGGCAAACGAAACTGCGATGGGAAGTTGGCGCCTACGCATCTTGAAAGTTAACTTTGTATCAGAAGGTGTTATTGACAGCCTCGGAAGATGAACAATTTGACCAACCTTTTCACCAGTAATAATCCTTGCCCCAATCATGAAATCATACAAATATGTGATTTGAAGCCTAGTTCCATTCATTAATCCTCCTGTAGGATCAATGTTTCTTAACAACATCACAGGACAACCAACATTCAGTCTAAGACAATGGTTTGGTAGACCAGAAGTCTTTATACTGTTTAAAAAATCTAGAGTTAGAGCCTGGTCATTGGTGGCTCCTGTATCGGTTGGATCAATGGTATCAGAACTTAAATAGATTCTTTCCTCACATGTTTTTAAAATAATCAAAAAGAAAATAAGTTATTTGATAAAGATGTTAAAAAGCTACAAATGACAACAATGAATAAGTTTTACTAACCGTCCAGCTTATCCAGCATGTGCTCGTTGATCATGCTAACGCCTTCATTTGTAAGACAAAGAATTGCTCTTTCTTGAAAAAACTTTGGTTCATTACTTTCTATTAAAGACGAAGCATCTCCATAAACTCTACTGCATATACATTCTATTGGATCATCTGCATCCTTAATCAGAAACTCATCTGGAATAGTAATCAAAGATTCTCCATCATTTGCTCCACCAGCTTTACCGTCTCCAACATCTAATATCCATTTGGAAAAATCATCGATGTCTCTACACTCTTCTGGCGTGATATTATTCGATAAAAGCCTCATATTCTTCGTTAGCTTTAGTACCTTGCATTGTTCCCATATGTAGGACGAATTGAGAGCCGCCATCACTATTTCAGCCCTTCCAGCACCATGGATCACTGGTAATACTTGCCTAAAGTCGCCCCCAAAGACAACAACCTTACCACCAAAAGGCTTGTTATTTCTGTTCCCAATAATATCTGTCAAGCTTCTATCTAAAGATTCAAAACAGTGTCTACTCATCATGGGTGCTTCATCACATATTATAAGAGAGGCTTCTTTCACCAAATTTTCTTGATCCGATCTAGGTTGAATATTGCAAACTGAAAACTCATCTGGATTGATGGGTATGCCAAACCTGGAATGAGCAGCCCTTCCTCCTAGCAATAAAAGCGAAGCGATGCCACTTGAAGCCACATTCAGCACAATATCGCCTTTACTTCTAATAGCAGCTGATAGTAATTTCCATAGAAACGTTTTGCCCGTACCACCAAAACCATAGACAAAGAACACTCCTCCATTTTTTTTCTGAGACAGCCCTTGTAATCTTATCATAAACATCCTTCTTCTCATCTGTTAGCTTTATAATATCACGATCATGCATTTCTTTCAAATCATCTCGATTATAGCTTCGCTCGTCCATTATCAGAACATTTGAACTGTCGCTAAGATACGATACTTAGGCATATCATCAAATCTTTCTAGAAGTTCCGTTGCTTTTCAATATTTTCTCAATCTCATGTAGAGCATAATCATGTTTATCCACCTCACTCAAACAAAGCACTAAAAAAATTAAAATAATGGTAGTTAAAAAACACGTGCAATTTTATTTCAACATAAGTAGGCAAAAAATAAGTCTAAGAAATAAGATACCTGGTCTATTTAAACGTTTTCTCATATTGTACTCAAAATCGTCGGAAAGAAACTCCCATGTGTTCTCCCAAACAACCTCAGGCTTTCCCAAAGTATCTGACATTAGCATAATAGCAAATATATGACGTAGATGGGATGCAGAGCTTGTGAAGCTTGCCCTCACAATATCCGCGATGTACTCTTGATCATCTTCTAATAACCCTCGAGCAAAACATGACTCTTTGTATTTTGGATACACAACACCATTGAATGTTCTGATATCTTCGAATCATGTTGGACCTCTAACAATGTTGAGCAAGACCCGCATATAATAGGCTTCCTCAATTTTGCGCGGAGCATAGTTAATCCTTCCAATACTGAATCCTCTCTTTCTAGGATAGAATTTTTTCTCCTTATTATTCCAAGTAGACTTTGTTGGAATTTGCGCATACGTGAGCTTCCTTGAAACAGTACTTATTTTGATGTCTGTACCGGGAAATAATTCTTCTGATTTATTCAACTCAAACCATCCAAGAAGCATGGTTTTTTTTCAATAAGTACACGACTGGTGATTGTTTCGTAAGTATCATCGTCCTTAAACAAAAACAACCTGTTTCCCAGGCAGATGGAATTGCATTCTCTTAACTGGTACAGATCGATAGTGTATTGGGAACTTAAAAATCCTCCATGCAGCTTCACATGAGGAAACATATCTGCAGTAATCATTATTTTCCCAAAAAAAGGTTTTCGATCAGTTATGTTTCATAAACAACACTGGTTTGATATAAATAAAAAACAGTATACAAAAAAAACTAACCTTCCATCGAAATTTTTTTTGATTTCGTCTTTCTGTTATTCCTTGTTACTTGGCTTGTTACCGGGTGTTTGCTTGTGTACCCCTGTGGTCGGTGGCTCTACCACAACAGTAATTCGATCTTGTCCCTTGTTTATATACTTGAATAAATATTTGATTGATCCAGTTTAATTGCACCACTCCACGTTAATATGAGCCCCATAACGTAAAGATAGATCTTTGTTATAGGGAATGACATATCTGTTGTCAAGCTTAACACCGTTTTTTTCAACATAGCGATCAGATAGGTCACGTCTCCTATAAATTGGAAACCCTTCTTTGTTGACTGTAGTAGTTGCAGCATGTTGCTTTGGATATAACTTCGTACATGTACCATTCTCCATACATGGTGAATTCATGTTGATAGATCCACAAGGTCCATGAATCATCATATCTTTCACAACCTCGTAAAGATCGGGATCCTTTCTTTTGTCAGGAATCTTTGCGGAGATGATCTTTTCAATGTCATCTGTAGTAGGAAATTTGGATTTTGAGTGCATAAACAACAAAATGTGAGCATGAGGTAGACCACGTTTTTGAAACTCGATTGTGTACATTGCTGCATAAAATAATAACAAACAAAAATGCATGTTAAAGAGATAAATATTTAAATGGATAAATAAACTATCTCAAAAAAGGATCACATACACGCCACCGTCTTTCCCAATAGCTTTTTTTTTGTTAAGTCACGCATTAGAGATTCCAGTTTCATCTTGAACACCCTGCAAATGAAATATGTCCTATCATCCTGCTTTAGATTGCATTTACTTAAAACCCTGGTGATTTCTGGCCACTTAGGATTACATGTAAATGTAATGAAAAGATCTGGAAATCCAAAATGTTTGCAAATCGTCATTGCATCCAAGTAATTGTTCTTCATGTATCTTGGTCCACCAACAAAAGTTGCTGGCAGATACCAACGATTTCCTTGTTCGCTCATATCATCGCTTACAGCATTCTCTGATTACTTTATGGAGTCATATGTGTCTGACCAAAATTTGGTCTGATTCACCCTTAGGTAACGTAACCTATTAGACTCAATAGTGGTGAAAGAATCAACCAAAAATTGTTGAAACAGTCTTCTAGAATATAATAGAGTGTGACTCTCATTTTCCCTCTCCTGAAGACGGAAAGCAAACCATTGTCTCATGCTAATACATTCCCTCTTCATCTTCTTTGTAGCAGTTGTAACTCTTTTCTTTATACCAGGTCTAAAACCATCTTCACCGTATGTGAATATAAGAGGATACTGTAGAGCAAGATATGAAGGGTGAATTTCATTGATTCTTTCGAGAAGTCCAGTCTTATTATGCAAGATAATATCTCTATCTTTCATTGCCAAATCGAAATCCCCAGGGATTAGAGCGGCAACTTCGGAAGCAGTAGGTGTATCATATGTCCTACCATCCTTCACACGACTACTTATAATTCTGATATGAAAGGCTTCATCTGGATTAATCTCAAATCTTTCTCTTGCATATCGAAACGTTTCCACATAAGGATTTACTTTATCTAACATTTTAATAAAGGCATCTATGAGCTGCTTTCTCAAATTCTGTTTCCTAACACTTGATCCAGATTTTTTGTTCTTCCTGAAAAAAACATAAACTCGTAAGAAACAAAAGAAAACCTTTGTGCTGGATATATAATATTTATAAAGAGTAGTAAGATATCAAGTTTTGAAATATACCCAATGGCAGAAAATCTGTTATCTATCTCATTCAGAGTGTCAATGATATAAAGCTGTGAAAATTTTGGCGGCTCGCCTGATTTTGGTCTCAAACTACCCATTCGATGGTAATTCTCACCCTGTAGTTGGAACATCTGTAAACCCCTTCCTTTAGGAACCGAGTGATCTACTTTACCACCAAGTGAAGTCATCGAAAAACCATATTCATTGGTCTGTTGTTATCACGATAATATATGCCAAGCTCATTATCCTCTGTTAGAAGCTCTTTTAAAAAATCTGGAGATTCTTTTAAAAATGGCAATTGAACTTGTCCCTGGCCACAGCATAGACCAAATTTAGGTTTTCCTTTGGTTTGCTTGTTAACTCGCTTAGCAAACCACATCATTGCACCAAAATCTTTACATTTATATGTTGGGTCGCCTTCATCAACATAATCTATAAAATTCAAATGACAAACTTAGTTACTAAAATATATAATCAAAACAAAAAGTTATTATAAAGAAAAATAATTAATATACCATAATTCCTTTTCAAAGAAACACTTCTGGCAGTTGCAGGCGTTTCAAACAAACTTTTCAAAATTGCTGTCATTGTGAGTATTCGATCTTGTTTCTCTCGTGATTCTGGTTGTACTGTATTAACTTCATCATCCGATAACGAATCACTCCCTTCACTACTACTACAATCGTAAGTTTTATCACTATCATCTTCTGATATACCTGGAATATAAAAAGTAACTTTAGAGAGATAACGTAAAAGCTTTAAAATAATTTAATCAAGGGTAAACAAAACGTGAATGCAAAAAAAAAAAATTATACTCACTTCCTGGAAAGTTTCCTTCACATTCCGCTTGAATTGCGTCAATACAGTCATCATCATCATCACCATCCTCATCATAACTGGTCAATAGGTTCCGTCTTACCGTGTAGTCATCGGTCAGTACTTGATTTCTTCTATTGTGCAAACTATCAAAGTTCAATGAAGATGAACTGTTTTGCAACTTATAACTGTTCCTAATATTAGCATCATTGATGCAACTTGAACCGGATGCAATATCTCATGTGTCAAAAAATAAACACAATTAATATATTGCTAAAATTTGCTAACAAAATAAAGAATATTAACAAAAACTTTTGTATTCTTCTACAAATCCACAGGGTATTATAAAAACTCAGTCTCTTTCCCACGTTTCCGAATGGTCCTTTTAGATGCAGCTTGAACTGTAGCTTTTTCTATTTCATGGTAAAATTATAAACAACAAAGATGATTAGTGATACTATAAACAAAGTTACCGTACGACAATGACATTTTAATAAAGCGCACACCTCTGCCTGTATGTTTTTATGATGTAGATGAGGTGTTCGAAAGTACTATATCAGGAGTTTCATAACGACATCTTTGAGAAGGTGGAATGTTGGTAATATCTTCTAACACCCTACCAAAAACACATGATAGACTGACAGAATTACATACTTGTGACTTTGAAGCATCAGCACTATTTTTGGATTCAATAGCTCTAGTAATTCTCTTCCTCTTCTGTGTTCCTTTAGTTACTCCAGGCGTTTTTGCTTCCATATTTTCCTTGCTCATCACTGGTTATCACTTTGGTATGGTTTAGATCAAAGGAGTGATGCCGGCTTGGTTACTCTAAGTTTAGATTTATTTATTTATTATAGGATGGTTAACAATGCTTTGATATTAATTCAAATCTTAAATATCCGGAATAGTATCATTGTAATTTTAATAAAATCAAATTAACTACCTCGGAAAGGAATCTATTATATTTTAAACTCTTTATAAGATTATGTTTCCATATGTATGATTGATTAAATATATTACTGTTAGCTCTGATTGACCAATATTATCGCTTATGAACCACTCGTTTAAATAAGTATAGATTTGGTTGTGTATATATTATGTTGCATTTAATATACGTATAATAGAACTTCTTATTAATGTTAACGGATATGTTAAAATATTTTATTCTGTCCCATCATACCAATATGCATGTTGGTAACATATTCCAATAGTCAAGCATAATTTTTTCCAAATCAAATTTTGTTTTCAAGAATAGTTTGTTCTTCTGCACCATCTTCCAATAGCCATGCAATATTTTTTCCAAACCATATTTTGTTTCCAAGAATACGTATAATAGAATTTCTTATTAATGTTAACGGATATGTTAAAATATTTTCTTCTGTCTAATCATACAAATATGCATGTTGGTAACATCTTCCAATAGTCAGGCATAATTTTTTCCAAAACATATTTTGTTTCCAACATTAGTTTGTTCTTCTGCACCATTTTAATTCCTAAATATAATTTTAAGAAAACGGACAACTGTTTTACTGAAACTTCTTATCAATGTCTTAAGTAAAAAAAAACCCAAAGAAAAACCAGTAACGATATTGAGAACAATTCGAATAAAACAAAATCTTATTAAAAGTAAATCAAAGTTTAAGCATGGTCAGCCAGAATCATTTTTTCATCTCTTCTTCGGTATTCTTTTCCAGTTTAATATGTTTGGTGCAGTGCTTCTTGGATGTCGAAGTTAGGTCAGGAGCAACTTCCACATCTTCGTTTGATCGCTTAGATGATGGGGTTGTTACAACATCTTGATTACCCTGACTGTCCGTAAGAAGCAGAGAATCTTGTGGAGAGAAAGTAGCATAGTAATTAATATAGAGTAGATAATATTGCAAATTCTAAATGGCATTGATTCTCTGTATGAGAATATTACCTCCCCACCAGTAATCAGAGTTGATCTCTTGTTTGATCCAGAAATGGTTAACGCAGCAGAGTCACATGAATCTAATTCAATACCAGTCCAAACCTTTCCAACCTTATAGGTATCATTACCATACTGAATATTTTCTTTCTCGATAAACACACCAAACTTAAAAGTTTTACCAATCACATTCTTGATCTCAATAGGCAACAGCTCGGGATCTTCTATTTGTTCTCATTTTTAAAAAGACAATAATTTTATATAATATATATATAAAAATATATGTAGCTAAACAAAGTTCCTTATGATGTACCTCATCAAAAGAACCATTCAGTAGTTTCGCAGCAGTTTCAGTAACAACAGCCTTTGCAGCTGTGTCTAGAAGCATGAATTTAGATGTTCATGTTGTGTCCTTAATCTTGAGATGCATCTTGTACCTTTAAAAAAATTACGAATGTTTCAAGAATAAGCATATTGATAGTCATAATCACAAACCATGTAGGTGTAACATAAATTAACATACCTGTGTGTAACAGAGTTAACAATTGTATCGCAATATTCACACCACCATAAAGGTTTGGGATCGATTTTAATAACCTTTTTGTTACATCTACCACACCCAAAATAATACCATCCCAATTCAGTATCTATACCATAGATACTGCATACAACCTTGCACTTATCAACCTAAAAAAATAAAAACCATGTTTATATCCATATGATAGGGTGTAGATATTGAATTCCTGATGCAAGTACTACCTGCGTCGAGGTCACCATTTATGAGACTGTCTTATCCGGGTACTCAATCCATTCATCACGTTGTCTAGCATTCTGTTCTGAGTTTTCTTCCAAGTTTTCAAACATGGTTATCGCATGAGAATCATCGCTGAAACTTTTATATTGAACAATAATTAGTAACAAACTATATATGTAAACAAGTGTCGATATATTTTTGTGTAGTTTTAGGCATGTAAATAAAATGGTGCATACATCTGTTTTATCTGTAAACAAGTGTCGATATATTTTTGTGTAGTTTTAGGCATGTAAATAAAATGGTGCATACATCTGTTTTATCTGTTCTGCTTCTTCTATTCCAGGATTAATTAGGACCAGCGATGCATCATAAGCATTTGATATTTGCAGCCCACCTAACCAACCGATAAGCCTTGAAAATATGTAGATTAGAAAAAATAATATATATATATATATATATATAAAATTTAGTACTTAAGTAGTATATAGATATATATTTATATATGCAATATTCTTTAACTACCAACTGTATCCATATGCAGTATAAAATATGAACGAACAATAGTCACATACCTCGATAGGTCCCTATTTTGGCAAACCTTATTAAACATATGACTACCTCACCATCAGCATCAGTTCCTGCCGAATATACTGTCTCAGAAAATTTCCTCCATAAACAGCATGATAACCGTTCATCACTACATACAAAAAACAGAGTTAATATTAATCCATATGAATGTATACTATGTAATACTTATCTTACTTGATGTTTCTCAGGGTAAATTCAAGCTTTTTCCTTTCTTTTCCACCACATTGGACGCTCTGAAGCTCACTCATATTCAAAACTTGACCAATAACGTCTGCAATTAAATATAATATATTTAAATAATATATAAATAAGATTGGTTTAATATTCGTGAACATATACTTTGAGAGTAACTTACCAACCAAAAAGGCCGTGTTCAGTGTACCACTAAGGATGATCTCATAATCAACCAAAGATAGATACATGTTTTCGGTTCTTAGTTGAGACCGTGTCACAGCAGTGTTGTGTACAAAAGTCATTTTGTACACATGATCCGTCGATCTATACAATCCAGAAGCTGGACTCAATCAAAAATTCTGGATAACCTTCCATTCACCAGCAGATAATATCCTTTCCAACTTTTTAAGTAAGTTTTTTTTGCAACTCGCATGGATTTTAGTACCTTGCAAATCGAAACAAAACAATAAGAGAATTATATACTGTAGAACTCGATATATTTGTATCATATTTCAAAAACAAACTTTACATACATTTTGATCAGCTAATATTAGCTCCAATGTTTCTCCAAACTGTGAGGTGTACTGCTTCCAAGAGTGTATGATCTTAACTTCAATTTTCCAACCGGTTTTAAATGGCTTGATGTCGTTGAGGTTAGTAATACTAGCCATAATAGAGGAAAAGGTTTGTTTTTGAATAGAGTTATGTCTAGAGAAAACGGCGAGCCAAGCACTTTATATAGTACAAAATTATGTACCTACAATTAGGTCAAGATATCTCGAAGATATTTAAAAAATATATCGACGATTAAGATTTATTTGGAGGTTTCGAAGCTGTTAAAATGGTTACGATCTTGTTTAGGCTAAAAAATATCTATAAAATATGTAGAAAAGGAATATTTTGGAATGTTATTAAGAATAATTAGAATATATAGATCCGTATTCCGAATTCAAAGGTGATAACCGTAATTTAGAATAATTTTTAAAGGAAAGTAGTTAAGATGTTTTCCATTATAATAAATTTTTAAAATATTGGGCTTCCGAAATTTAAAAATTAGGAATGGCTTGTGATATTAAATGTGCATCACATCCGGTTTTCGAATTCAAATGTGATTTTAGATTGGTTCACACGAAGCTATTCTTTTCGGTTAAAATTCTTGTCAAATGTTAGCTATCCAAATAATTTTATTATAAATTTTTTTACAAATCTGAATATATGGCATAGTCATACAATACGCTACACTTTAAATTTTAACGTTCACATATCTTTATGTCAGATTTATAGAGTTTTAGTCCTTGTAAACCAAAAATTTATTTTAACCGTTCAATCAAATGTATTCCGATTGGTTGAACTGAAATCGAATTTACAAAAGCTCACTAACAGTTGAAAATGTCGGATAGTATCCAAGTTTTGCCATTTTTTCAATCAACGATCGAGATTAGAACGCATGAAAATCAACGGTAAGGATTTTAAAATAATCGGCCCGCGCGTTTATCCGATTTTGAACCCGGATAATCCGCCTCGCTAGACCTGATACAAAGACAATATTACCCTTAATGAATCGACATATTTACGGTTGATTTCCAATGGCATGCCCTGTAAATAATACGGTGGGCAAAGGTTATCTTAAAAAAACATTCCTGTTTTAATAGTATAGATAATAAATATGATTTAGCCTATTGAACCCATTATAAACAGATATATCAAATTAAAATGAATAATTAATAGTAATAGATATTTGGTTGTAGATATAAACTATATTTTGTGGCTATTTGACCGATAGTCATATATAGCCACAAAACCAAATTTATTGATTAAGCATATTTGATTTTTGTGCAAATGTCAGTAGATTTCAAGTCTCTTTTATCGAAAGGCATTTCGATGAAGGTTTTAGAGGTTGCAGTATAATAAACTGTATTTTTTTTTTAAAATCAAAATCTGACTTTTTGTGTTTTTTATCGAGTCAAATTATATATTAAAAGTTTTAGTCATTTATCTAGTTTTTAGGTTTTAGATATCTTTGAAAAAAGGGTTTATTTTAAGTGCAAATAAGCATATGAAAATGTATAGTCAATATTCTAGAATTATAATTAACATCTACATAATTATTGATAACATACCTCCATTATTTTATAGATGTGATATTATATAAGGCCCTGTTCGTTTCACAGTCGCTAGCGACTAGCGACAGCGGCAGCGACTGCGATAGTCGCTGTGACAGTCGCTGTGTTGTTCGTTTCGCAGTCGCTAGCGACTGTCGCTGAATTTTTTTTCAAAATCGCTGTTAAAATCAGCGATCGGATTTTGAATCGCCAGTCGCTGATTTTGAGTCGCTGCGACAGTCGCTGTCGCCAGCGACTGCGAAACGAACACGTTTGGAGTCGCTATCGCTGTCGCTGTCGCTGGCGACTGCGAAACGAACAGGGCCACAATCAAACTCGTCCACAATAGGAGAAATCAAAACTTAGACATTAATTAACCTTATTTAGTTCAATATATACTGTAAATGCAAACAAGCATATGGTAAACTCGTCCACAATATTTATTTTAAATGCAAACAAGCATATGAAAATGTATATTGTCAATATTCTAGAATACATGCTTTATAATAAACATCTACATAATTATTCATAACAGATGTAATTATTTTATAGAACTCCTCTATGGTATTATAACAAATTAAAATCAAACTCGTCCATAGTAGGAGGAATCAAAACTTATAAACACATAAATTGAAACTTATTTAGTTCAATACAAAGAATATGATTTGGCCTATTGAACCTATTATAAACAGATAAATCAAACATAAAATCAATATTTGAAAATAAAAACATCAAAAAATATGTTGGATAGCCACGTATATTTAGTTGTTAATGTAACCGATAAACAAAAACTAATAGGAGATCAATGGATTCTTCTTAGTTTTGTTGCTTAGCTGTCAAGTAATCAACGTTTGCGCAGATTAAGAGAAACAAAAACTTGTGATTCGAGAAGGATTCTCTTTTATTAAACGAAAACAACCAAGTTCCTAGAGGCTCGACTTCTTCTTTATATATAGAAGATAATGTCGAAACCCTTAATGCTAGCTTAGAGATAAATACAGATTCTCTTAACTGAATAAAATCTAAACAGAATTAAGTAAATCCTTAACATCAACAGAAATTAAATTGAACACCAAACCGAAAGTAAACCATCGAACCAAAACAATAACCAGTCGGGTGTGAGCTACATCAGGTCCCCCATGCTGAAGAAAAATTCGTCCTTGGATTTTCATCCTCCTCAGCAATGAATGGTGTCAAATGTTTGACGTTAAACACATCAGATGTGTTCATAGCAGGCGGTAGAGGAAGTCGATACGCGTTATTGTTAATCTTTTCAATAATCTCCAACGGTCCGACACGGCGAGGCTTCAGTTTGTTATATGAGTTCGGAGGAAATCTGTCCTTGGTTAGTACCAATGTTCGAATACTCGCTAGGCGTTAGTCGGGTGGCTGGGTTGGACCTAGCGCCTAGAGGGAAAATCGGGGATTAAGCGGGATTTACGCGGGGCAGAATTTTTACTAATTTTATGTGTATATAGCTATATAAATTAAATATGTGTACATAACCATAAGGTAATTCGTGGTTCAGCGGTTATGCTTCCCCTACTCTTCCATACAGGTAGCGGGTTCAAAGCCTTTATTTGTTCATTTTTACTATTTTTTCCTTTTTTCTTTTAATGAACCACAAAATTACAAATGTGCCCCTGTCTTCAACCTATCTTCTGCGAAACAAATTGCCGTCTGCCATTTTTGTACAGAGGTTAGCATGCTTTGAACTTCTTTTTCTTGTATTTTTAGCCATATATGATAGATCTACAACCTAAAACTCGATTTATATTCGATTTATACCCTATCAACGAAAAATGTGATTTTTTTTCAGATACGATTTTCTTTACCGATTTTTGTTAATCCCGGAGGTGGGCCGCCGCCGAGCGCTTCACCGGCGATTACACGGACCTCGGCGGCGCGTTTTCGAACATTGGTTAGTACGGCCCAGACCTGATCGCCCACAGAGAACACCACATCACGCCAATGAACATCGGCGTCGGACTTATACTTCGATATAGAGGACTCCAAATTCTGTAGAACCTGCGAATGCAACTCCGTAAATTCTTCAACGAAATCACAGGCTCGTCCATGCAATCGTGTACGATCTGGAGCAACACTGAGATCCACCGGGACGCGCGGTGCTACACCATAAACCACAACGAAAGGACTAAAACCAGTACTCCTGTTGCGGGCATGATTATGAGCGAATTCGGCTTGACACAGGACCAAGTCCCACACCTTAATGTTGTCGCCAACTAAACATCGTAAAAGATTGCCCAATGAACGGTTTGTAACTTCCGTTTGACCGTCTGTTTGTGGGTGGTATGCGGAACTCATGTCCAACTTGGTCCGCAACAGACGCCAAAGAGACCGCCAAAAGTGGCTGAGAAAGCGCGAGTCTCGATCGGAAACAATGGATAAAGGTAGACCATGTAAACGGTAGATCTCACGAAAGAAAAGCATTGCCACTTGCGAGGCATCGGTAGTCTTCTTGCATGGGACAAAATGAGCCATTTTCGAAAACCGGTCGACCACCACAAAGATAGAATCAAAGCCACGTTGTGTGCGAGGAAGGCCGAGAACGAAATCCATACTAATATCAGTCCAAGGTTACATTGGAATAGGAAGAGGTAAATAAAGTCCCGCATTGGACGCATGACCTTTAGCCGTCATACAGGTAACACACCGTTGAACAAAACGTTCCACATCGCGACGCATAGTCGGCCAAAAGAACGAAGCAGCGACGAGTTGAAGTGTCCGATCACGTCCAACGTGACCCTCCGAATGCAGCTCATGAATGATTTGCAGACGTAAACTCCCTTCTGGAATGCACAGTTGCAAACCGCGAAATAAGTATCCATCAAGCACAAAGAAGTCGTCGCTTCCCACAAAATGAACAGTTTGCCATATCTTCCCGAAGAGCCTATCGTTGGGATATAGCTCAGGAAGAGCCGTGAAGCCAGTAACGGATACATGGAGTGTGGCTAATAAAGTGTGACGTCGGCTGAGTGCATCGGCCACTTTATTTAAGACACATGCGGTATGTTTAATGACAAAGGTGAACTGCTGGAGATAGGCAAACCAAGACGCATGTCAAGTGGAAAACTTGTCTTGTGAACCCAAATGCTTCAACGCATCGTGGTCGGTGTATAAAAGAAATTCCTGATGACACAGATAATGGCGCCAGTGCTTAACAGATTGCACAACTGCATACAGCTCCACATCTTTTGTACTATAGCGTCCCCGAGAACCTGCAATTTTCTCACTATAGTAAGCAATAGGCCTGCCATTCTGGCTTAGTACCGCGCCGATTCCTGCTTTCGATGCATCGGAATGGAGCTCAAAAGCGAGGTCGAAGTTAGGCAAAGCAAGGACCGGTGCTGTCGTCAGCTTCTCTTTAATGGTTTCAAAGGCTCGGTCAGCGTCAGTTGTCCAGACGAAAGTCTTGGACTTAATACAATCAGTGATAGGGGCCATAATACTGCTGAAATGTGCCATAAAACGTCGATAAAATGATGCTAAACCATGGAAACTTCTAACCTCAAACACCGAAGTTGGCGCAGGCCAAGAACGAATGGCATCGATTTTCGCCGGATCAACTTGTAAACCACGGTCCGAGATGATATAGCCGAGAAAAAGGACCTGCGAGACGCCAAAGCTACATTTCTTCAAAGCACCAAATAAGTGCTCTCGTCGCAAAACCAGGAGGACCTCGCGAAGGTGAACAATGTGGTCTGGTAAAGACGAGCTGAAGATGAGTATATCATTGAAATACACGACGACACACTTTCCAATAAACGGGCGGAGAGCTTGATTCATCTCTCATGAACGTGCTAGGCGCGTTGGATAGGCCAAAAGGCATGACCAACCACTCGAACAAACCCTCCCTCGTTTTAAAATCCGTCTTCCATTCATCGCCTGGTCGGATCCGTATTTGATGGTAACCACTCTTAAGATCCAGCTTAGTAAAAATTGTGGCGTGGTCAATTTGATCCAGAAGATCATCTAAACGTGGAATAGGGAACCGATAGCGCACAGTTATCTTGTTAATGGCTCGGCTATCAATGCACATTCGCCAGGAGCCATCTTTCTTAGGGATTAATAGCGCAGGGACCGCACACGGACTCAAACTTTCGCGCACATGTCCCTTTGCCAGGAGTTCCTCGACCTGTTTTCGCACCTCATCATGTTCACTAGGACTCATCCTGTAATGAGGACGGTTCGGTAGAGTAGCATCGGGAACCAAGTCGATGCAATGTTGGATGTCGCGAAGTGGTGGTAAGGAATCAGGTAGTTCCGGAGGAAACACATCTTGAAATGTCTCAACCAACTCCCGTAGCGCCGGTGGTAAGTCTTGTGTAACCTCAAGCGAGGTAAACGAGGCTAACAAAACGCAAACAACATCAGATGTTCTCAGTTCAAAAACAAAAGCAGCCTTAGACAACAACAGAATCTGTTTAACAGCAGGAGTTGTGGGCGTGACAGAGATGTTCTGCGAAATCGTTGTAGGCGCTGATGAAGGACTGGCTTGTACTGGCAACAAGATTATGCGCTTCTGCTCAAATGTGAAGGTGTAGGTATTGGCGAAGCCATATCTACCGTACGTAGATCGTATTGCCACGGTCTTCCCAAAAGTAAGTGGCATGCATCCATCTGTTGGGATTATGTCCTGAAATCATATTGTGCTAACTCTAATGATAGTTGTATTGTCGAGATCGGACAATTCATGTGATACTAGGTAGTCATAATGTTTTGCTAGAAACCGCTTATGACAGATGAGTTGTAACTCGTTTCTGGGATTGATCATTGGCGTATGGTCTGATCGATGTGTATTGGATACACATCGAATATAAGTTTCAAAGAGGTGTATCGATCGACACCATTTGGTGCGTCGGTCGATACAAGACTTGTGTCGATCGACACCAGTGAATGTGTCGGTCGACACAGTGGCGAAACTGAAACTGATGTTTCGGTTTATGACAGAGTCGACATATATAAGTGATGTTATGTAATTTCGACCTAATAGACTGGTGCGCCGACAAGAGAGTGTTTTCTCAGAGAGAAAACACAGAACCTCAAGAAACTAAAGTCCCAGGGAGATCCAAGCACCGGTCCAAGCATCCCGCGCGGATTCCAGCTTGTGTGCGTGTGGACTGAACAGTAGAGGCGCAACGATTGGGGCGCTGCAGATCTCGTGTTGCCATAATCTTCCGCTGCCAAATCTCCAGGTAAACACAGATCTGATTCATGATTCAATTAACTAGACCCTAGATCCTAGGCTATCGGGAACTCACGAGAATTCTGAAACTGTAGAATTGGCTCGGATTCCCAACAGTGGTATCAGAGCCTTAGGGTTTTATCATTGAATCGCACCTGTTAATCGAATTTGATGATTTAGATTCGCAAACTAGGTTGTTTGAATTAGAACAGGTGAGATCGATTTGATCGATCTGCGAAACTGTGTTTTCGCACTGTGTCGATCGACACACGAGGTGTGTCGGTCGACACAAGGTGGCGAAATCGACAGATTCGGCGGCTAGGGTTTTTCGCGACGAAAAACCGAAAGCCTTCTGTGTCGATCGACACAGTTGTGTATCGGTCGACACAGAACGAATTCGGTCACGTATCGATCGACACAGGTTTGTGTCGGTCGACACAGACTGAGCGAATGGTTAATCGGTTTAATTGGATTGGACTGGTTATCATGCTTGGTTAAGTCCGAATAGATCGGTTTAAATTGGATGAATTAGTTCAATTGGATTGAACTGATTATCTCAATTAGCATGAACCGATGGGTTAAAATCAGTTTGATTGGATAATTCGGTTCAATGGAATTGGACTGGTTATCACAATTAGTTGAAACTGGTTTAAACGGTTTAAATTGGATGAATTGGTTCAATTGGATTGAACTAGTTATCCCAATTAGTATAAACCGATTGGTTAAGATCAGTTTCATCAGATAAGTCGGTTCAATTGGATTGGACCGGTTATCAAAACTATCTTCGGTTTAGGTCTATGTCGACCGTCACACATGGGTTGTGTCGATCGACATGACTGGTTCGATGAACCAGGTTAATTGAATTAACCGGTTATTGAAGTCCGATTTTGTTTGGTAGTGTCGATCGACAGACATAGTCTGCGTCGATCGACACAGTATTCGAAATTCTGGTTATTGAACCTTGAATTTGCAGAAACCAAACTAGACTTGAACATTGATCAAAGATTAGCTTCAATGTGGTCAACTTTCAAGACTCATTTCGTTGTGTGATGGTCTAGCCAAGAGCTTGGTGTCCACAATTACGTGAGTAAGGCATGTAGTAATGTTGATGGACTTGCAGTGCTAAACATCAACAATTACGTGACCTAAGAGATTGATTTGCTAAACTTTTGGGTTTAGTTTCCTCAACTAAATATCAAGTGACCTTGATGTCTTGCCCAATCTTGTCTACTGTCAAGACTCGTTTCGTTTGTTGGATAGTCTTGGAGTCCTTGGTATCCACTACTACATGAGTAAGGCAGGTGATCATTGATAGACTTGCAGTGCGACTGTCAATGATCACAAGACAGAAGAGATTGGTTTATTTGACTGGGCTATCAGAAGGTCTGGGCCCAGAGATGTCAGAGTAGATGAGACATGGATTGTCTCATCTACGACCGAGAATTGTACTGAGTACAATTAGCAATGGTTTGCTTACCTAGATTGCTAGACTTTGGGTGATGGCGAGTCGTCCACTCAGATTTTAGTAATGTATGGATCTTGGATTATTATATTCATAGAGGAAACATGATTTGAATATAATGCGAGTTTTCTTATTTAGATAAGATTTCTCATCATATACATGACTAAAATCTTTGTTTTTCTTGGATTTCAGCTTATGTCTATGACTACTTTCTCGTTGCGATCCGTCCTTGAGAAGGACAAGTTAAATGGATCCAACTTCCTGGATTGGTATCGGAACTGAGATTCATTCTCAAGCAGGAGAGCAAGGACTATGTCCTTGAAAAGGCTCTTCCAGAAAAGCTTGGGACCAATCGCTCGCATGCAGTGTATAATGCTTGGAATAAGCATTATACTGATGTGGTAGATGTGCGTGGTCTGATGTTGGCTACCATGAACTCGGACTTGAAAAGTCAATACGAGAACATGGAGTCGCCAATAGAGATGATCACCAGCCTGAAACTGAAGTTTCAGGATCTGGCACGAGTGGAGAGATTCCAGATGGTGAAGTCTCTCACTGGGTGCAAGCTACCAGAGGATGCTCCAGTAAGTCCTCATGTCATTAAACTGATGGGTTACATTGATAACCTGGGGAAACTGGAATGTCCTGTCAGCTTCGAGTTGGCCACTGACATCATTCTGCAGTCACTGCCGTCAAGCTATGACAAGTTCGTTAAGAACTATATCAAGAAAGACTTGACGAAGACGTTGACTGAGCTGCATGGTATGCTCAAAACAGCAGAGTATGACATCATAAAGGGTAAAAGATTTGAGGAATCTTGTGTTGGCAAGGGTAGAGGCTGGGCGGTCCAGATTTGGAATCAGGATAAGCCTGTGTCATCTTTTAAGCCCAAGTCAAGCCCATCTGGTGTTAGTAAGTGCTTCTACTGTGATGAGTCGGGGCATTGGAAGAGAGATTGCAATAAATTCTTGGAAGATTCACAAGAGATGGAGAAGATGTATGATACTTCTTCTTCAGGTATTGTGTTATTAATTCAAGTTCTACATAAGTATTGGATACTAGTTGTGGTACTGATATTTTGGAAATATGCAGGACCTAAGCGACAGTAGAACGTTGAAGAAAGGACAAGTGGAACTGCGTGTCTGGTATGAAGCAATGGTTGCTGCATGAGCCGTAGAGATTCTTCACTTGTAGGAGCCTTTCATACTTGGTTTTAGAAATTAAGTAATTGCTACTATGTATCTGCCTTGTGCAGAAATGTCTTTCATTTTCTTTTGAGAATTTGGATGTTTTTCATTTTGATAAAAGACAAGTTTTGTTCTTTAGATCTTAATGAAATATTCTATGGTAGCACCCCGTTTGGAATGGGTTTTATATCTTAAACCAACAGAATTTAAATATAACACAAATACTAAAGGTTTAAGTCTGATGACTCAAACTCGATTTTCTTTGGTATAGTCGTTTAACCACAAAAGTGAAGCAGATTCAGTAAATCCATAGCTTTGGACTCATTTGAGTTTAATCATTTGAGATATGAATTCTGTTCACGTGACCAAATGACTAAGGCCCATTTAGTAGAGCTAAAAGGAAATAGGCCAGAGGCTTATTGGGCCTTACACATACTGATGTATGCGGCCCAACAAGCATTATTGCCAAGGAAATATTCTATACTTCATTATCTTATTGATGGCATCAATAAGTATGACTGTGTTCATTTGATGAGACACGAGCTGGAATCCCTTGAGGAGTTCCAAGATGAAGTGTAGAACCGATTTGACAGAAGCATTGAGATCCTCGATTGAATCGCGGAGGAAAATACTTAAGTCAAGAATTGGGTGATCATCTAACAGAATGAACCGGATCTTATTAGATATGCTCCGATTAAAGATGAGTCACAGAAATCTTCCATGAACGATTTAAGAATACGTTCCAAAACGTCTGTCTTTGCGCAGAAAAGTGTTTCTATCAGAATCAGTAAAAAACACCACATTGGATGTGGACTGGGTGATTTCCAAATTTTTTTTCTGATTAATTGGGATTGCAAGGTTTGTGTAAGACAGTAGTCAACAAACAAACTTGAACCCACATATGATGAGTTCCACATCGCTGGTTGTCCTATGGAAACCAAGGCTTAGTACTTTTATTGCCCAGAACTGTGTCTTTTAAGAAAGGTGATACTTTCAAAAGGAACAGTGGGAGTAAAAGTACACATCGAAGAAATTCGATAGACACAGTAAGCTGTTCAACTTGTTAAAGGGGAGCAGCGGTGAGATCTACAAAGTACTGTAGGATCTGCAACTGTGGAGCCTGAAATTCGCAGATCCGAAAGGATCCGTCACTAACTCGAGAGTGATTTCTCGTAACCAATTGTCGTGATCTGTTGATCATTGAAAAGTGACGAACATGCGAAATTCGAAGAAGCGATGGTGAGCCCCAACTCCGAAAATTGGCTGGGTATGCATGTTAGTTTCACCGATCCATTTCTGGGTTGAAACAAACATCATGGAGTTGAAATCAACATTCTGATAATGTAGTCAAAAGTTTTGACTTGATCAGAAAGAAAAGAAACCATGCGTTTACAAGAAGACTAGTGGGAGCGTAATGGCAATTCTCACACAGTATGTAGATAACATACTTAAATCTCATGAACGACGTTCCGACGCTAAAGTCTTGTTAAGATTTGGGTCGAAAGTCAAATTTAAACAAAAGACATGGGAGTAGCCGAATGAATTCTTGGAATAAGAATCTATTGACATAGATAAAGTAGGCTAATTGGATTCTGTCAAAATCCTTATGTTCATAAGGTATTGGACAGTTCAAAAGTGTTTGATTCCAAGAATGGTTTTATACCAAAGGTCTTATGGCAATAATCCAAGCGAGATGAAGTGTCTTGGACACTGGCTGAGCTAGTAACAATATTAGCAAGAAGAAGTGTTTTGAACACTGTCTGAACTAGTATTAATGAGTGTGATTACTTATGCTGATGCAATAGAATCCATCATGAATGCCATATTTTGCGCTCGTCTAGATGCAGCTTAAGCATAAAGCATGACGAGAAAATACCAATGTACTCCGGTAATAGTCACTGAATAGTTACCAGAAATATCCCAAGTGTTGAGAAACACTAAGGTTAGGTTCATGGTGAACTGATAAAGTGACGAACCAGTTGAAAGTAGTTAGTCGGACAAAGATGATTCCCGGTTCCCACCTGGTTATGTCTCTTTGTCTGAATAGCGGTATTAACTGTTGGAAAGGCTCCAAGCAGTAGACCGTAGAATAGTGCTTTTATCTGAATGGCGGTGTAATTCGTTGAAATTGTTTCAAGCAATAGCACCGCACTCTCTCCCACAACCTAAGCACGGAATTTATTCTGTTGCTGTAGGTATAAGATATCTGAAAAGATGATCTTGATTCTAGTGGTAGTTATTTTAGTTATGTTGTAAACTTTACATAGACATGCTTAGGCAGTGTTTGTGTAAGTTAAAACTGACATCAGTATTATTTAATTATTGGATAATTAAATAATGGTCCCAAAGTACTTTATGGTCATCTTATAGGCCATCAAGTTGAAGACTTGATCATGAAACCCTATAAGTAAAAGATGACATAAATTATGATTGTCCCTAGTCAAGGTTGTTAAAATGGGACACTAACAACCGCGCAGACTAGTATGTGAGGTGACTGTTGGACTAAGTTTCATGAAGTCAATGATATGATTATCACAGTCAGTCACATAGATATATGTTGGTGAACATATGATTGGACATGACCCGCTTAATGAGAACTCCACAGGATAGTTATATCAGTGTCATGGGAGGTTCTCACTACGACTATAGAGTATAGTCCTTAGACATGAGTTCATCATGCTTTCTAGCATATGAATTGGTGCGTGTTGACCTTGTCAAACGTCGTTCCGTAACTGGCGGCTATAACGGCATTGCTTGTGCGTATCATGAAGTATGTGTAGGAACAGGGATGGAACAAGATGGGATTTGTCCCTCATGTAAGAACGGGAGATAAATATCTCAGGGCTCATCGAAGATTTGATACTGAGAAAAATGCATGGCCGTGCTCAAACGAGGTGATTGTCAGTCGTTTGTTTTATCAGTATGAATCAGAAGTTCGATGAACATGATGTTGGCTATAATAAGGATGACACAGTCTCTTGCCTTATGCCATATTGAGATATAGAGACAAAGGGATTATAGGAATAGGTGATTCCAGTACAAGTGGGAGATTGTTGGGATTATGTCCTGAAATCATATTGTGTTAACTCTAATGATAGTTGTATTGTCGAGATCGGACAATTCATGTGATACTAGGTAGTCATAATGTTTTGCTAGAAACCGCTTATGACAGATGAGTTGTAACTCGTTTCTGGTATCGTGTGAACCTACAGGGTCACACACCTAAGCAAGTTGGACATAGTCCATATGGGATTGATCATTGGCGTATGGTCTGATCGATGTGTATTGGATACACATCGAATATAAGTTTCAAAGAGGTGTATCGATCGACACCATTTGGTGCGTCGGTCGATACAAGACTTGTGTCGATCGACACCAGTGAATGTGTCGGTCGACACAGTGGCGAAACCGAAACTGATGTTTCGGTTTATGACAGAGTCGACATATATAAGTGATGTTATGTAATTTCGACCTAATAGACTGGTGCGCCGACAAGAGAGTGTTTTCTCAGAGAGAAAACACAGAACCTCAAGAAACTAAAGTCCCAGGGAGATCCGAGCACCGGTCCTAGCATCCCGGCGGATTCCAGCTTGTGTGCGTGTGGACTGAACAGTAGAGGCGCAACGATTGGGGCGCTGCAGATCTCGTGTTGCCATAATCTTCCGCTGCCAAATCTCCAGGTAAACACAGATCTGATTCATGATTCAATTAACTAGACCCTAGATCCTAGGCTATCGGGAACTCACGAGAATTCTGAAACTGTAGAATTGGCTCGGATTCCCAACACCATCATAATCACGTCACACAAGATAAGATCCTTATAGTTAGACCCAATCGAAAACGGAACGCGACAACGCTTTGAAATACGCAGGTTTGTTTGTGAGTTCAACCAAACCAAGTTGTATGGTACCGGATGCGGTTCTGTGAAGAGAGCTAACTTTTGGACTGCTTCCTCAGACACGACGTTAGTACAACTTCCAGAATCGATCATAAACTGACAGACCTTTCCTCGGATTGTGCAAGTTGACAAAAATATATTTGTCCGAAGCCAAGGTTCCTCTTTTTCCTGTGGCAGCAAACAACTATGTCGAACCACCAGTAATTGTCCCGTATCACCACTGACAAATTCCTCTGCTGAGTCCTCGTCTCCATCCCCATAGTTATCAAACACAGCGGTATCGTCGGTAAACAGAGCTCGGCGATTAGCTTTGGGACATTCCGACTGTCTATGACCGTTTTCTCCACAGTTAAAGCACTTGAAGGCCGGTAGACGTGGATTACGAACTGCCAATGTATCCGCCAGAGATGTGTTAGTACGCGAGTTTGTCTGGACATCCGACGAAGTGTCGACCGTACTTGAGCGCAGCCGAGACGATTGAGACGACCAACTCGATTGTGCAGGTTTGGCGTGGAGCTCGATCAAGAGAGCACGCTGATGAGCTTCAGAGACGGTCATATGATTGAACTGGAGGAGCGTGTTTTGAATCGGAAGCCGTAAACCACCAATAAAGCGTGAAACCAATTGTTCCTCTGTCTCATTAGATTGAGTTCGTGCCATAAGAGCGAAGAAATCCGTCATATAATCATCCACTGAACGCGATCCCTATCTCAAATTGTGAAACCGAGTGTACAACGTTCGTGCATAATTGTACGGGAGAAACGCGTCGCGCATCTTACGTTTGAGCTTTTCCCACGACACAATCTTCTCCTTACCATTCTGAACGCGATGCATCTTTAACTGTTGCCATCATGCTGAAGCACGACCCTTAAATCTTGTCGCTACCAAGGGTACACGCATAGCATCTGGAACCTGTTTAAAATCCAATAACTCTTTGATGTTACTGAGCTAATCTAAAAATTCATCGGGTTGTAACCCGCCAGTAAAATCAGGAAGATCAAGTTTGAAACCAGCATCCCAACGACGATTATCCGGTCGAGGAAAATCGCCTGCAACATCACGGCGACCCTGATCGTGTTGTTGAGCAAACGGGTAAACCTCAAGTTCCTCATCTTCATCGAAATCGTCAAACGTCTCGAACAATGGATTCATACGAGGGTTCGGTGGAGCAGGATTTGGAATCCCACGCGCATCCAAAGCCGTACGAACAGCTGCATCCACAGTCACTTGCAAAGTATTGCGTAGATCTTGATGAAACGTGGCTAGTGCACCACGGAAAGCCTCATCATGCTCGGCCAAAGTTTGTTGTAACGACTTCTTTGGAGGCATGGCTAAGGATCGAGTAAGTCTGATACCAACTAATGTAACCGATAAACAAGAACTAATAGGAGATCAATGGATTCTTCTTAGTTTTGTTGCTTAGCTCTCAAGTAATCAACGTTTGCGCAAATTAACAGAAACAAAGACTTGTGATTCGAGAAGGATTCTCTTTTATTAAACGAAAACAACCAAGTTCCTAGAGGCTCGACTTCTTCTTTATATATAGAAGATAACGTCGAAACCCTTAACGCTAGCTTAGAGATAAATACAGATTCTTTTAGCTGAATAAAATCTAAACAGAATTAAGTAAATCCTTAACACCAACAGAAATTAAATTGAACACCAAACCGAAAGTAAACCATCGAACCAAAACAATAACCAGTCGGGTGTGAGCTACATCAGTTGTGGCTATAAACTATATTTCATCGCTATTTGACCGATAGCCACATATGGACTAACCAAACTTATTTATTAAGCATAGTTGATTTGAAAGGAGTTTCTACTTTTCATCTCTTCCCTTCTTCACAGACTAAAATTTTTCAGAAGGGGAGATGAATTCTTCATAGTTGCGGTTGTTTCTTCTTTTGTGTACTATACTTTCTTTTGTTCTTTGTGTTTCTTCCGATTGGAATCGGTCCTGTGATTCCCTGTCGGATAATAAATTTCCGATTACTATCGGATTTTCTTCCGGGTTTCCGGATCTTCTCGCGTTTCTGTGGGATCTTCGATCTCCTTTCTTATGCTTATTTCTGGCTAACCACTCGTTTTTTTCTCGGCCTTTTCAAGCTCCCAAATCGCTTGGAGTAATATCTTCATCGTTTCTTGCCATGCTTGTTCATGGAGTCTAAAGGCGTCATCAATAGATTGGGTCACGCCGACGGTGGAGCTTCCTCGGAGATGGTGATTTTGGGATGGCTTTGAAGTTGCGGCTCTTCCTATGCGTTTTGGTTCTCGCGGTTTCTTAGAAGAAAGGCTGATCAGCGGATTGGATGCTTGACGTTGCAGATTTCGATGTTCCGGTGACCGGAGATCGTGGCCGGACATGCACTGACGGAGCTTCTCCTGGTGGACACGTGTGGTTGTCGTGTCACTCTAATTGTCTCGCTTAGTGTCGATGGTATTAGTCTGGGCCAGTGTGTAAAGCCCATTATCTTATGTTTTTCTGTAATGTTCACTGATCCATCCGTACTCTTGCCCAATGGGCTTCAATAAATAAATGTTGAAAGCGTTAAAAAAAAAAAAAGCATAGTTGATTTTGGTGCATTGTCATAGGATGAAGGCTTTAGAGGTTGAATATGATAACAATTTCATTATTATCAAATTCGGACTTTTGTTTTGAGTTTTCTTTATCGAGTCAAAGTGTATTTTTAGAGTTTTAGTCATTTATCTAGTATTTTTAGGTTTTAGATATTTTTGAAGAAAAATATTTATTTTAAATGAAAATTAGCATATGAAAATGTATATTGTCAATATTCTAGAATTGTAATATTCATAACAGACGTCCATTATTATAGAACTCCTTTATGATATTTTAACTAATTAAAATTAAACTCGTCCATAATAGGAGAAATCAAAACTTTAGAGACATAAGCTTAACCTTATTTTCAATATAAGGAATATGATTTAGCCTATTCAGCCCATTATAAACAAATCAAACTTAAAATGAATATTGGATAAATAAAAACGTCAAATATGTCAGATAGCCACAAATATGTCGGATAGCCATGGATATTTAGTTGTGACCAGTGCCGTTCCTCCCTTAAAGCATATGAAGCATTGATTTCAGGCCACATATTAAGTGGAAAAAATTGAGGCCACAGTTACAAAAACATGTTGGTTTAATGGATCGATTATCCATTTGGTTAAACAGATTTGTATATCGTAAATCTACAATTTTAGGGGGTAGACAATAAGAATAACTAAAAAAATTTGCTTGATTATGTGAAAAAATCTGGGTGGTGACGGCATAAAAAAATTACAGAGGTGGAGAAATACCCTAGGAAGAAGATGAATCAAAAATTACAATTATACCCTTTTAAAAATAAATTAAAACGAACCTAAATGGGACTTTGAACACTGGTCTACTAATGGAGAGAAGGAGTTTTAGCCACTGCGACAAATATTCTTTTTGCCAATCCTCCCCAAAAGTAATATATATTATAACTCATTAGTTTTTGATAATTAATTTTAAGATTTTGAGGCCTCGGAAATGTTGGGGACGGCACTGGTTGTGACTATAAGCTATAGTTTGTGGTTATTTGACCGGTCACCATGGATACCCACATAACCAAGTTTATTGATTAAGCATAATTGATGTTGGTGCAATATGGTAATATCAGTAGAGTTCAAGTTTCCACCAAAAGACATTGACATTTCGAAGAAGGCTTTAGAGGTTGGAATATGATAAACTGTATTTTTATCAAACTCTAACTTTTATTTTGTGTTTTTTATCGAATCGAAGTGTATTTTTAGAGTTTAATTCATTTATCTAATTTTTTTAGGTTTTAAATATATTTACAGAAAATCTTTATATTAATTGGAAAGTGCTTTTGAGCACTCATTCACTCTAAAATTGGTTGATTATTTTCTACCTTTAATGAAATTATGTTTTTTTATTATGTTAACTTTACTTTAAATTATTAATAATTTTATATTATATTTAATATTTATTTTGTATTTTATTTTAAATATAAGTACAATCTCATATATAATAAAAAATAGAAAATTAAAATGATAAATACGAAAGTATGATGATAAATACGAAAATATTTTTAAAATATAAAATTTAAATATTGATAAACATGATTATTGCAGATAATACGATTTTATATTGTAAATTCCTATTATTTATATGAATTTTAAATTTAGATAAATATAAATGATAAAATATTCTTAACAAAAAGTTTACATATATTGATGTTTATACATATATATAATTATATTATTATTATAATTAATATAAAAATATGTTTACAAAGTAAATTTAATTATTTTATAAATATATGATTTTTAGATAATACTTTATTTTAATATTAATTTTAAATTTATATATACACTAATTTTTTTAAATAGTTTAAATATAACAATATTTATATCTATTTTTACAATAAAGATTAATATAATGTAACTTTTTATAATATTATCGATGTTAAATTAATTGATATTTTTAACTTTTATTAATGGTTGTACTTTTACATAGTGCAAGCAAATCGTGCTAATTTTTTTTGTTTTTTGAAAAGGAATCATGCTAATTTAAATGCAAACAAGCATATGAAAATGTATAATGTCAATATTCTAGAATACATTATAATAAACATCTACATAATCGTCCATTATTTTATAATCTCCTTTATGATATTATGAATAATTAAAATAAAACTCATCCATAACAGAGAAATCAAGACTTATACCCATAAAGTTTAAAGTTAAGGCCACTTTTCTATAATAGCACAAAACAAGGTATTTGATAAATATCAACAATGAGAAAATTGATTAAAATAATATTTATTAAAAGAGATAAATACTAAATTAAATTTATTAACAATAATTTTATTTAATATAAAATAATGTTTTATTTTAAAAATAAATACTTAATTCAAGCATTTTCTGAATTATTTTTTTCAAATTTATTTTCAAAACGTTTTTACAAATATTTTCACAAAATTGTATAAATATTTCTGGAAACAATAATATAGTTTTAGGAATGCCTTCTAAAAAAAATTTGCATTCATTAAAATCGAACATGAGATATATGATTACAAATGTGTACAAGTTGGTGATGTGTAGGCACCATATTACTATAAATTTGTGCCACATTAGCAAAAAATCCATAAATCTGCAACATTAGAACATAAATCTGCGACACATTTAAAAATCTGTAACACTACGATGCTAATTTAGTAATTTTCAGAAACATTCTGACGTATTGCAAATATAAAAAATCTGCAACAAAGTAAATAATTCCACAACAAACGACAATAAATTTGTGCAGACTTAGTCAGAAATTTGCCATATCAATAAATTTGTAACAAAGATTTGTAGATTAAGTTACAAAATCCGTGCAGATTTATTAAAACGAATGTAGCATTTTTGTGAATATGATACGTTTTGTTGATATAGAAAATATATAATAATAATATTTTGTAATATTTGTTTCCTAACAAAGACTAATAAGGTAATTTGTCCAAAATTCCGATCTCAAAAATCTAGAACTTGAATGCTCATATAGTAATTAATCTATTTTTTTATTATCACCACAAC